>VMBQ01000072.1:187084-202901 GCA_007657795.1 Dreissena rostriformis | reverse complement strand
TACTACTACTACTACTACTACTACTACTACTACTACTACTACTACTACTACTACTACTACTACTACTACTACTACTACTACTACTACTACTACTACTACTACTACTACTACTACTAATTCTACTACTACTACTACTACTACTACTACTACTACTACTACTACTACTACTACTACTACTACTACTACTACTACTACTACTACTACTACTACTACTACTACCACTACTACTACTACTACTACTACTACTACTACTACTACAACTACTACTACTACTACAACTACTACTATTACTACTACTTATATTTCTACTTCTACTATAACATTACTTCGGTATAGATAGACAACAAAAAAGAACACAAACATATATGAGCAACATGTTTAGACGACTCTGTGTTTAAAGACAATATGTTTTGATAAGTTCTTGTTTAATCCAACCTTATAAATATACATATAAATAATAGATTTAAGGTTGTTCATGACTGCTTGTGAAACCTCAAAATCTACGTGTTTGTTTGTTTAAATAATTGTAACGCTGCATTCGTAATGCCAGAATGCGATGATTGGAAAAATGTTCATGTTCATTTGTTTGTGCCTCTTTTTTTTAACCTCTACATGTCCAAATTTCCTTGGCGCAGCGAAGCTCTGGTACTTCCGGCGTCGCCGGAGAAAGATAAAGCAGATGACGACGACGAGGACAAAGAAGAGGACCACAGGTACGATGGCTATCGACAAGAGCTCCTCAGCTTTCAGTGTCTCCGTAGACGTAGCTGGAAATAATTGGTCCGTATAGATTGATAGTTATTAAAAGAAGACTTCAGAGACTACATGTTCTGTCAGAATAATAAGGTTTAATAGAGCTAGAAGTACCACCTTTATCTCTAGGAACCTTAAATACTATCAAAATGTAATGGAACGTTTTGTCATTGACTGAGCCATGTTGAACTGGTTAATCAGCTCACAAAGTATAACAGTTGTTTGTTGTTATCAAAACCGTCGTTGCGCTACCGTTTATATTGTTGACTTGTATATTTTACCCTACCACACAAGGGAATTGATGTTCACAAGTAGTTATAACGAACGCATAACTTTCTAAACAAACGTTTTTCTTCATAAACAAATTGTGTCATTATTATTACCGTCCATATACTTTACTTGTGAATGAATATTAAATTGACATTTCTAGAATAACCCCCCAAAACACGAAACATGTAGCAACAAGGTAAATTCTATCCAGCTTCGAAGCTTTCATATTCGAATCGTTTAGGAAAATCCTAATTCGGATAGTGAATGCAGTTTAATATGTGTGAATGATATATTCAATATTTAATTTCAATTGAGCCATCATCTACCAACCTGTTGGTGTCGCATTTCGAAGTTCAATGACATCAAATAATTCTGTACCAGTCAGTCCTGAAACATTATATTCAATTGCGTTTATAATTATTTGCCATACATATTCATGCGCGACTATAGGATGTTAATTGCATTTTTAAATTCCCGCACTTATATTAATCCGTACACCATTAATTTATAATGCGAGATAACCATTTCACCAAGGCATTTAATTTGCATTAAGTGACATCTTAATATAAATTTAAACGTATGGAACATTGATAAGGGAAACTTATATTGTGTTTGCAAATTGTTTTTGAAATAAACACACTGAAAATCGTGCATGCTTTTGGAATTTCAATAATCTAGTGTTTCACTTCGTGAAAATACATCCGATTGCAAAGATATTTTAAAATATTTGAGTTATCAGAATATATAAGATGCTCTTCATGCAATGAACGGACTTAATTTCACCTTAAATGTAAATAGGAATATCACAACATAAAGTAAACACCTGATAGGCTAATTAATTTCAAATACGTAAACATTTATTAAATTAAATACCAATTAGCAATACAGGCCGTTTCACTTATTACAACAATACACCACACTCTTTGTTCACAATATAGAATACAGAAAAAAGCATCACTAGGGAGGGGCTTCAAAAGAACACAATGGTATAAGCCAAAGAGAATACGAAATTATTGACGACATGGAAGCCTCACCGGTAGGTAGTGTGCTCGACACGATTAACTCTGCAATAAAACACCCATGTCAAACTCAACATAAGTCACCATTATGCCAGGCCATTGCAAGTTAAAACTGGACACTATAGGTAAATACAGATGCGTGGACTCAAACGTAGAAGAGATCGGCAGTCAAAATAAAATAATAATAACTGTTAAGCGTACTTTTGCGAACAACTGCCCAAACAATAAAGAACGATTTGGCATTGAAATCGATGCACCATGTAGTACACTCGTAAAATACTCGTGTTTTTAGTTGCTACGTTTTTTATTGTCATTTCATCAATACATAGTTGGGTACAATATTACATTTAATTCGTAAAAGGCAGTGAGCGCGGAACAGTAGTAAAGAGTGTTGAAATACATGTTTAGCCAATTACATGTTTAAATGTGTATATTAAATGACACAATTGCACCTCCATTAATTTAAATGGCAAACCATTAAGTTGCTTTTGTACATTAATTTGACTTAAAATATTAATGTCTAGTAGATGATTTATTGTATGGGCACTAAAACATGACATGCTGATACGAAACTTTCAAATCTTAGACAAGCTAATTGGTTTTAAATATCGTTTTACATTAGGTAAACGCGTCGTTTGTCACTTAAAAACAACTGGTCTGATTAATCGAGAGTCAAAATGATGTATTAGAACACTCCATTACAGGCTGATCCTGCGTACATAAGACATAAATAAAATGTGAAGCATATGTTATATGTTTAAAGATATTCATATTTAGTGTAGAAGGTGCATGAGTGTAAAATTGACAAAAACAGTAATATGTTGAAGCCCTTGGGCAAAAACACACTAACTCAAAGTACACTATTGTTTTCCGTCTGAACATGCATTATAAACATGATTGAAATTAAATATCGCGCGAAAAGGAAAGCTATTTGTAAACAAGTTTGAATGGCTAAAGGTGACTCAAAAAAACTGTTTAGTTTAGTTTCGGAGCTATGCGGAACAAAGCCTGAAAATCCATTACCTTAAGAGGTTCCCGATGAAGATCTTGCAAACCAATTCGCAGATTATTTCATAAATAAAATTAAAGCCATTCGCGACTCTTTACGTGATTTTCCACCTCTGATAAGTTTCAAAGATATGACCGAAGATGTAGTTAAACAATTAATAAGTCAGCTAATTACCAAATTATCTGAGCTTGATGTTTTGCACACAAAGTTATTGAAAACATATACCACGGAACTTTTACCCGTTCTAACTAAACTCATTAACCTGTCTTTGTCAGAAGGTGTTTTTCCTAACAATTACAAAGAAGTGAGTGTGCGGCCTTTATTAAAGAAGTCAGGTCTTGAGCTTGTGATGTCAAATTATACCAGTCAGTAATCTATCATTTATTTCCAAGCTTATAGAGAAAACGGCCTTGAAAGGACTTAATTAGCAGAGTAATGAATTCGGACTACTTCCAAAATATCAGTCTGCGTATCGCCCCGATCACTCATGTGAATCTGCCTTATTGCGGGTCGTTAATGACAATTTAACTGGAATGGAACGACAGGAAGTGACGGCCCCCATAGCCATCGACCTGAGTGCCGCGTTCGATACTGACGACCATGATGTACTTCTTGAGGTTCTGCGTTGCCAGTACGGTGTTTCAAATACAGCCCTTGACTGGGTCCCCTCGTACCTAAGACCGCGTGGCTGTAGAGTGAGCATCAACGGTACACTGTCGTCATGCCGTGTTCTAGTTTGTAGTATTTCTCAAGGAAGTTGTCTAGGCCCATGGATGTACCTTGCTTACGCCGGCACATTGTTCGATGTTATCCCCCGTCTATAGCTTTATATGCTTTGCAGACGATCACATCGCTAGCAAATGTCTTCTCCCTTCTAGCTCCAATGAAGCTGATACGATATGAGAATCCGAACACTCGGCAATAGTGATAAATGACTGGATGAACAAAAACATATTAAAAATAAATACGTCTAAAACCGAGTGTATAATGTTTGGAAGCAGAAAACAGTTAAACAAATGTGCAACACAGACCATAGATATTGCTGGTGACACGGTTAATAAAGTTCATTGTATTATATACTTAGGTGCATTCTTAGATGAAACACTCAATTTTAATGAACATGTTACACGCAAATGAAAAACCGCCATGATAAACTCTCTTCGCAGTAAACGCATTTGTCAAAATCTCACCAAGCACCCACTGAAATCGTAGTTCTTTCACTTGTTATTGCGCATCTGGATTACTGCAACACTATCCTATATGGAATTGCAGATCATGAATTTACAAAGTGACAACGTATTCAAAATATGTGTGCAAAGAGGGTCCTACAAAGGAGGAAATTCGACAGTTCCAAACAGGCGTTATTTGAGAAATTTCATTTCATCGTGCCTCAAAAAGGTGTAGCTCTGTTGCTCCGGTCTCCTTCCTACCATTGAGTAATTAAATAGCAATTAAATTAAATGCGTTTTAATTCCCGTTTATTACTGTTTAATATGAGCTGCAATGCTATGAGGTTAAATTTTATTTTTACTTATATGTATCATGAATATTGCTGGGCCAAGTGTGAGGTTTAGCGCTCTATAACCGGTTTAAACCCCCCGTGCTTAGCATTGACCGTTCCAAGGCGGTGACCCCAGCTTTATTCTACTATGTGTATATGTTGTTTCGTTTTGTGCCGTACTGTACCCTTTTTTGGCAAGTGGTTCTTTGACGTAAATAAAGGACCACGAAGGTGTGTATGATAGAAATGCAATACTGCTGCAGCTTCTGGAGTTTCACTTCTTTATATTGCACTGGCTACCGATTAAATACGGAATTAACTTCAAAATTTTGTGTTATATGTATAACTGCCATACTTCAAGAGCACCAGGGTACTTAAAAGAACTACTGACACCGTGTGCACCCAGTCGCACAGCATAATGTCCGCTGACAGACTGGATGGGTGTTTTGTAGTCCCGTTCAACAAACGAAAGACATTTTGTGACAGAAGTTTCTCTACCATTGGCCCAAAGTTGTGGAACGTTTTACCACCATATATTCGTAAATCTGATAATATTTACCCCTTTGAAAAGAATCTTAAAACATATTATTTTAGTGATTTTTACTCAATGTTTCCGTAACCTTTGCATTACTTACTTCGAGTATGCATGCGTATGTTCACTACCACATAAACATACTTTTAGTCTTTGCGTGATTTAGTCAAGTATTAATGTTTATTTATATAGTATTATTTTTTATTAGTTTACTATTTTACATTTTTATTTATTCAACGAATGATTAATATATCTTTTTTTGTTTAACTTTCAAATGCTTGATTATTGCGATTTTTATTTTGTAAAGTGATTGTTATTTTATGCTCTGTACGCGTTTATGATGTTTCTCATTGTGTTGTAAAACGCCACTGAATATTCACTTGTGTTTAATTAAATAAACACATTTAACATTTTAATATTTAAATATCATTGCGGACATAAAGTTAACATATTGATGAAAAGTGTAAGGCACTCTTTACTTTCTTCCCAAAACGTATCACCTTTCAAGATATAACAGATTTTCCACATATTAAATAACAGTTTAAAACTATTTTTCAGGCCGTCATTTTTATTTATGTTCTATGTGTATAAAAACGTAAACATTTGCATCTGATGTTAATGCTTCAGTAACCAAACACAAACCCGATATTGTAAAAAAAACCATAATACAGTCTAAACGCTTCAGACCTAAATGCAACATTGGGCACTGTTAGCGGTTACCATACAGTTAGCATGCTGGACAATGCCACATATGAAAAATGTTCCTCGTCATTTATGTAATTGGTTAGATACAAACATCTATTGACCTTATACACGTTGAGCACACGAAATGGCTTAGGCAATAACAAACACCAAGTGTTCTGTACGAGGAAAGATAACAGAAAATATGGCTTCTTGTAAGTTATATCGTAGACCTCAAGACCCCAAAGGTCTTGCTACGTGGCATGCGTTCGCCCCTACCTATGAACTTCTGCAGTTCCGCCGGCTCGCCCCTGCCTCCAAGTGTCACGGCATAGAGCTCGAACCTGTACAGGTTGTGGTTGTGCAGTCCTATGATCTCGATACTCCTGCTGTACGACTATGGGAAATAAATAAATATAATACATAAAAGGAAGCATGTAATTGCATTTTACTATATCCAGTGACCTTTTTTTTGAGTACATTTCACATTTGAAATCAGTTTATATGTTGAATCTTATTGAAAGTTCTTAAAATAGTGGGCTCTATGCTAGGTTTATCTTTGATATGGTTCAACACGACTTAAACAGTCGATTAGCAACAAATAACAATTTGACACTGTAATATTTATGAAATAGTTAAAGCCACTATCACGCTCAAAATCAACGAAAATTTTGTAATAGTTTTCGTAAAATAAAGTTAACATATAAATAATCAGTGTTGCTTATAGCAATAGCCAAAATGTCAACGTAAGATGTGCTCTGGTAACATAGATTTAACAAACTGCTCTTTTTAAAAAACAAATTGTGGTACAATTTATTCAGAAAATGTTAATGTACAATTTTCATGTGTCGTAAGAATAGAAATCGTTGCGGGTAATTACAATAGAATTTATTGTGCCACACAAAAATAAAAAAGAGCACTTTATATCTTGTTAAATCTATGTTACCAGACAACATCTAGCGTTGAGATTTGGCGATTGCTATAAGGATCACTGATTATTTATGTGTTAATTTTACTTTACGAAATATTTTTCGATATTTTCGTTTATTTTGAGCGTTATAGATAACTTATCAAACAGTAATCCTTCTAAATCAGTAAACATTTAACCCAACATCATTTTCATTTACAATAATACTATAATTTGAAAACTAGTCACATATTCTTGCAAGGTGTTTAATTTTACAAACTTGGTATACAAATAGCTTAATTAGTGTCAATCTAAATCACATTTAGAAAGTATAAAAGTCTTTGCTTTCTTATAGTTGCCCATCTATATTATTGATAGATGATTTGTTACAAGTCAACAGGAAAATGAAGAATTTTGAAAAAAAAGGATATGGTGGGAACAAAGAACACTGATTCTAATTGAGATCCAGGACACAAACAACGTACGGGTATATTGGACAGCGTTCCTTTGTCGGGACGAATCTTATGTGCCTCGTTGATTGGAGGTTTCTTGCTGTAGATGAGTTCATAGTATCTGACGTCATTACCATCGCGCGTGTGCAGAGGTGGCTGCCAAGATAACGAGACGTTGACCGTGCGCATAAGTACGTCCTCGTGATTTGGGCTCGTCACTTCCAGGGAAACGTTTTCAGGTCGCAGCGGTGCTAAAATAATTGTAAAAAAAAAGTTGGCAAGTGTCATGATTATATTTTGATAGAAGTGAATTTAATATGGAGGTAACCTATAATAACTATGCTTACAGGCACTTCACCATAGCAACGGTTCGGTAAACGTAGTGTTTTCAATTGTAACCATAGTAATTTCCATAAATACATGTCATACATTTTCAATCAAAGAAAAAAGTGCACGTATTCATCATATGCTATTTTTGAACTGTCCCTTTCATATAATGCCTAAAAGAGACAGTAAATAATGTACACCTTAATGCTTCAATAATGTCAATCTATTAAAAAAAAATAACTTATCAGGCATCAATTGTATAACCTTCGAAAGTATTATCTGAACGGATACATAATCCCCATCCTGAAGCTATGGATTGTGCAATTAAAAAGTACGTTTTTAATGATAGTTAGTTTTTACCACAAATGGAATGGTTGTAGTTGGTGACCTCTAAGCAATCAGGAGTCACGTGGTAAAGCCCATTCAGGTTTGTACTGCTGTACTTAAATGTTTCGTCGTAGCTGTACAGTTGAATCGAGTAGTTGGTCGAGTATTCAAGTGCCGTAACCTGCCATCTTAACTCACGCAGGACCTTAAAACGTAATTGCTATTTTAAACTAAAATAATGTACCAAAATCTTACGAGTTAATGAGCTAAGCTACGTAGATAAAGCCCTGTATACTAATGCATACTTAAACAAACCCGTAAGCATCTTAGTTGTTTGAACTTTGATTATCTAACATTAATTTAACGTTAACTATTTGGTGCTGAACTACTAAAACAATATGTGTACCAGTCTTCGGTGTTGTTGTGTCTTATGTATCAATTAATTATCGATGATTTCAGTTGTTTGCTGTTGTAATTGCAAACTTCTACTAAGACCAAACAGATACTGGTTTGCTGTATATTCGAATATTCTTGTATGTTAATATGTATCTTGCAGATGGGCGCGAACATAATATATTTATTCTAAGAAACAATTTCGTTTTATGATTGAACAGTCTTAAAGAACCCGTCAATAAATGTACTTCTTAACGTATGAGTTGACCACGTATCCAACCATTTATCGTATTCCTTTTAAAGTGTATTCACCATTGTTATTGTTTTGAGACTTTTCTTACGCAACAATTTGCAAACCTGAAAATCTCATTCATGAGTAGATAGATAGATAGATAGATTTATTTCGGAGAAAGCATACATACACACAATGCATTAAAACAACATAAATGAACATAAAACAATATGAATTAAAAAACAATCATAATTGAAAAGTACATGCATTGAATGCACTATGGCATGCAAACTAACGCCAAGGATTACACAAAAAAGAGCAATATCCCTTATTTCCATTGTGGTCTTTAAAAGAGTAAAGATGTTGATTCAAAATTGCACAAGTAATCAATTGACTTAATTTTGGGCAAGCTCACGATACAAATAAATCATCTGTGACATTCAGACGCCTAAGCACGTGGAAAACGTCTTCTTTCTTTCTTTTTTCGCGTGCAAAATGATGAAACGTAACGTTTTTTCGATCGTAATTGGCCATTTTATCACCATTGAAGCCACTACACTTATGCTGAAATACAGCGCAGGATTTTCAAATATATTTCAAACTTATCTGAAGTTAACAAACCTGCAAATAAAACGTACGCGAGATATACATGCTCAAAAAAGTTCTGTCATTATTATGTTTAATATTATTATATAATATGTTTTCATTTTATAATTTATCTATTTGGGAAATCATTGTAATTCTTTATAGAAGTATATTTAATAACGCGCTACTATAATGTATCAAAGACGCAATCGCCATCAATAAATACATGAACTGTTTGATGCTTGTATTAGTTGCAAACAAATCAATGGTTTGCAAGTTTTATGAAGACCGTTTTATAGAAATAACATTATTATATATTTATACAGATACTTGTGTATGCCTTTACACTTATTTGGTTTTGTAATTTACCACATACTTATAACAGTTTTTTCTATGTAGAGTGTTTGTTTTTTTTTTAAATATCGAATGCGTTGTTCTAATATGTCCTCTAGCCTAGCGGGAGATGCTGTAATATCTCTGCATGACAGATGACAACAAAACATTACAATACAATACAAAATGCCAACCTTAATTTTGAGTGTTACAGGAGAGTTTAATGAAATATTACAGGAAAAACGATGAACATTCGTTATACCAACTCGATACGAATTCGATTAGAAATATACGCGATGTAGACGACATCCCATTTTATAAGTGTTCCTACAATTGCTAGATGATGTCAATGTCTTGTTTTTGACGGCCCACCAGAGCATTGGTGATTGTAATACTACGCATACCTTTGGGATTTTACTGCCTTAATATGGCTTGCGAAGAGGATAATAACTCGGGACAAAAGTAAATAGACCCATATTGAGCCTATTGGGATACCATTGAAATTGAGATCAAATAGAAACACTACTACCACTTATAGAATATGTGTGTTATTGTAATATAGTGTCCGAATTAAAACGGAACTATATGACGTTGATAAATCATAGATAATCATATGATAGTAATCAGATTGTTTGCTATATATTCCATTTTTTACATATTGTAATTAAGATATTTAATCATTGTATATGTGTCGTCAACATAATTACACTGTTTTATAATACATTTCCATCATTTGTGTGTTTTCTTGTTAATAATCACCCTATTCAAAAATGTTTTTATATTGTAGTATCCGTCTAGCTACAATGTCAAGGGCTCGGTCACCACTCTGAAAGTTATCAACACATTTCGCTCATTGTCTTATGTTTTACTCCGGAAACTGATTTTCCTTATGACTCCAATGTTGTCGACACAATCGACTTAACATAAATAGATGTTAACTATAAAGAAATCGGTATTCTAGAACCTTAGAGGACCGTTCGCATTGCTTTATTTAGCTTAAGTGATCTTAATTGCCGATCACATTAGTCATTTGTGGGTATTTTGCTTTTGTTTACCCGAAATGCCATTGAATAAAAAACGGAGAGATACACTTACTAATTCGCAAAAATCGGTGATTTCGTTTCATAGCGAGTAGGTTGACAACACCTTCAAGAAAGATATAATACAAAAACAACATACAATTTAAAATTTAAAGAAATTATGTACCTTCAGTTCTTGGTTCTTATGTGTGTTCCCCAACCAAAACAGATTGAAGTAGCAAGAAGAATCTAAAAACAAATAATAATATGATATTAACAAATACAAAGTAACTTTATATATGTGATAACAAAATAAAAACACTTGTTAGATTATATATAAATATAAATAACAATAAATGTATTGACAAATAAACGCCGCTGAAGAAGACCGAGAGGTCGAAAGCTACGGTAAATTTAATAAAAGCGTTTTATTTTATATATATATATATACTGTTGCTTTTTTTTTCAATTTCCAACAATAAAAATATCACATTCTGGCTTCGTTTTTAATTTCTTTTCATATTTTTAATTGGAAAGTATTAAAAGAAACGGTTTATTGTGGAACTATTTTTTACGTGACACAATCGGTAGTTATTTGGTCGTTAGGCATGTTGCGTACATGTAGGAGGCCCGATCAGAATAATTATTTTGTTATGTCAATTAATCATTTGTGTTTGATAAAATGTGTTAACGGTAAATGTGTAAATGTGACATGATAAATAGAATAATAGGTTGGTGACGTGGATGGAGCATGGTTATCTGGCTCGGCGTAGGATCCTCCGCCTTGCCAGATAACCATGCTCCATCCACGTCACCAACCTATTATTCTCTCTCTCTCTCTCTCTCTCTCTCAGTACACACAGTGTATTTGGGAGGTATGTTATTTTAACATATGCGTGATAAAGTTACTGTTTGCACAAACTGTATCATGCCCAAACCTCAAGCCCTTATCTTGAAGTAAGACACTGACCGTTGAACAGAGCAGGTCTTGCACGCAAAACGTTACACCCAAGTGGGGAACATTTATGTCACGGTATTTACACTTGTCTAATGAATGATGAAGTAACAGTCCGGAGAAGCACGCAAGGACGGACGGACTCTCCAACGTAAATAAATCAACCTCAGTTGTGGCTGCTATATTGTGCTGGCTGCAAGGTAGTATTCTAATATTCACAAAGTTCCATAACATTCCATGCCTAAATTGTACTTAACTTAAACATTTTTAATCTATTTTTCCGTGAACGCAAATATTGGGAAAGAGAGGTCTAAAATACTATATGGAAGATATGAAATCAAAACAATTCATAATTTGAAACATGTGCATGTTTACAATATAAATGTTACAACCAGAGACTTAAGAATCACAATGTTTTGCTTACATTGTCCGCCGTCCCACACCACGGTTATGCTTGGTCTCTGATTAACAACCGAGACGGACTCGATGTGTAGAGATATGGGATCAACAGGTTCCGAATACCCTGGAAAAATGTGATGCATTCTTCATTGTTCTGGTATTCGAAGGCTATCTTTGTGACGATGTCACACAAAAATATCATACACCAATAAATACATACACACATACATAAATACATACATTCATACATGCACAAATATATAAAACCAACAAGACCGGAGTTCAATTAGTTACAGGGTCAGTCTGTTGCACTCATTGGTATTTCAATACCGGCGCATATTATTGCATAATCTGTCTTGATAATTAATACAGTTCGTGTGTTTTGTCCTACAGAGTTGATAGGAATGTGCTCAGTCGTTCAATGTAATCACTGGCAGATGCTCGTGCATATTTCTCTAGGCTTTATTATACAACAACAGCATAACAATCAAGCTAATTGTGTTATAGAAAGTTTAGAGAGCAGTATTCATATTTAATTATACTGTTGCTTTGTTCGACCTAGCTTAATGTCTCGATCTCCGAAGCCTTCAGTTCTAAATGGAAAATGAACAAGCATAAGAAATAATCAATAACATATAAGAGAAACAAAACAGGCTTTCATGAGATTTTATGATAAAATTTTCTTCCGCAATACATAAATCAGGGCATCTGTAGTTATTATCGACACTATTGTAGACTACAGATAAATCCTAATTAGGATGCAATCTGTCTATAAGCGTCAAGATTTTAGATTTATGAGATACAGTTCAACGAAGCGTTTAACTTTCGGTGAATCATATAAACAATTCATGGTAGGTAATGTATACGCGAAACTTGCGGCTTACGAATGTTTTGACATAATGTATATATAAATCAAAACGTAAGTCGTTAAGAATGACAATAAAAGACATAAAGCAATGTGAACAAGATAATTTGAACCAAGATACAACGTGATTTTACTTGTTGAATATTACATTAAGAGCTTATGTTACGGCTGTTTATACTTAATTTAACGTAGCCATGCATAAGATAGCGTAGCAATCACTTTGGTCATTTAATAAATTTTAAAAATCGATCGTCCACATCAAATATTAATCAGCAAGCTGACAAACCCAATATTCTGAGCATACTGTTTTGGGTATAAAAACACAAGTATCAAAGCAATAATTTGTTTAGGCTGCTTACTGCCTGGCGTATTTATCCACTCGGTAACCTCCGGAAAACAGGTCTGGCCGATGGCTTCGAAGCATGTCACTTGGAACTGGTATTCGCTCACACAATCTAGATCAGGAATCTCGACGAATGGTACCACTATCTGGTAAATGATATTCAAAACCTGGGATGTTATGCCTCGAAACAAATATCGAGGGTTGTGTCTTCAGAGAACAACTACTCGTTTTAGACCGAGTGCATTCATCCTAATCAGATGTATTCATAAACTGTGCAGCGATAAATATAGGTTATTAGACGTTTCACTGTACAATACGGTGATATATTTGGACGAGCACACAGTTTGAAGTCATATTGGACGAGCCGTTAGGCGAGTCCAATATTACTTTAAACTGTGTGCGAGTCCAAATATGTCACGTATTGTACAGTTTAAACGTCTAATAAGCTTTTTATTCTATATCCCTTTCTTAAGCTCTTTGTTTGATTTTAATGCTACATATGCATGTTAATTTAATGCTTTCCGGTGGTTTATAGAAAATATCAGTTAATTAAAACTGGTATATAACTGTTTCAAACAGGGAAAAATAACAGTGAAAATTATCGATATTTGTCACTGTTAAACTGTTAAATGACGTCATTTGTTTGACGGAATTACGTCATTATTCCAGCGAAATTCTCCAGTTAAACTTTACAATGTAAATAAACGGTTAAAAAAGCATAAAATAAAAAGAAAAATATATTTTCTATGATCACTCGTGAATTAAAATCATTATTCCACCGAACCCAAAAAATATCCTCTATATAATCTTTATTTGCAGCACGATAAGAGCCTTTGTGAATCGATTATTGTGAATCCGACATTCGGATACTTTTTCTCGGTAACGGCTTTTATTATATACCTGTTTTATGCTTTTAACAAAATAGAGGTTGTATCAATCGTTGAAAAAAATCCCGTATAAGTCCTTCAGCCAAGTACCCAAAATTGAGGTGGGGTGTACCAGTAAGGGGGGCAAAACTACACCAATATATCTTGTAAGATGCATGTCACTAGCATATAAAAATGGTTGATAACAGTCTGGTACTGGCAGCCTTTGGTATTTTTTTCTCATTTAAAGATGGGGCATCAATCAGCTTAATTTTCATAAATTGTCTGGGTGAAATTGAACCGCAAATTGCATGTAGTATTTTAGTAGGGTCAATATATGAACAAATACCTTCAACCACCAAAAAATTGCTACAAAAGGTATTTTAACTGAACCTGGTAGAACATATCAAACGTTTACCACAATCGGACCCCCGGATTTTTTTCTTTATAAAGATGGCCGCCGAGATGGCCGCCAATACCTATTAATGATCATACCTATGTATCTATACAATCAAATTTGATGAATTTGGTGTCTATTACTAGATTTCAAGGGGCAAAGAACACATAAAGATCATCAGACATTGTTTAAGTGTACAAGTATAAATTAATTATATTACACCCAAATCCAAAATGGCGTCAAAATGGCCGCCAAGATATCCACCAAAACCTATAAATGATCATAGCTATGTAACTATCCACTCAACTTTGATGGATTTGGTGTCTATACCTTCGTTTCAAGGGGCAAAGAACACATAAAGATCATCAGACATTGTTTAAATTAACAATAGTACACACAAATCCAACATGGCGTCTAAAACGGTCGCCAAGATGGCCGCCAAAACCTATTAATGATCATAACTATGTAAATATCCACTCAAATTTGATTATTTTTGTGGATATACCTAGGTTTCAAGGGACAAAAAACACATTAAGATTACCAGACATTGTTAAAGTTTATTATATTACACACAAATCCAACATGATGTCCAACATGGCCGCCAAGATGGCCACCAAAACCTATGAATGATCATAACTATGTAACTATCCACTCAGATTAGATGATTGTGTTGTCTATACCGAGGTTTCGAGGGGAAAGAACACATTACGATTGTCAGACATAGTTTAAGTTTATTATGTTACACATAAATCTCACATGGCGTCCAATGACACAATACGAAGGACCGCAAGTCAATTACTTTTGACGTGATGCTTGTTATGTGAAACGCCATTGTTTGGACCTGCCGCGATTTCTGGATTTTGACAAGAGGATCAATATTTTTCAGCTTCAGGCAAAACTGAATTGGCATGGAATGATGCGTATCTTGAATCAGCAAAGCCAGTGCCCTGGGCTGTTGTTAGTCAAATTCTTGCCTATGATTAATATGTACAATGGGGACAAAGCGTGCATTCTGTCAACATAAGTCTTAGTTTGCAACCTTGCCACAACCTTCACACAATTGTAACGTTTGGCCAAGCCTTGTATTGGAAGGCTGCCGAAATCATCATTTTTGCGCCACAAAGTAGTTGAAAATGTTGTTAAGAATTTGAGATGTTTCATAAACGTATGCACTTGCGAAGCGAGGGGGGGGAAAGGATCCCTCATGGAAGAAACCGCTCTCAAGAACATACTTGAGGCTGTCTATTGAGAAATGCAATTGTGCACATTGTGACACGAAAAGCTGTCCAGAGGGCTTCACGGGACCATCTTCTTGTTGAAAAGTGCATACACAGCCAGCTTTCAGCCGAAATGACCAAGGAAGATCCAGACATTCAGATACTGCTGGATCATGCCAAGGATTTGTACTCTTCCCTTCTGAGGGGCAAAACGACGCTAGCAGATGATATGTTATGCGATTTTGATCAAACTCGAGAGGGCTACAGAGAAGAAGAAACATGAAATTGCCCAGACCTCAAAGACAAGCATAGTATGGCTGAATTATCAGCTTATGATAAAAAATTCAAGGGTGTTGATTAAAGCATATCGTACTGGGTGTTGGTTGATGCATTAGGCAGTGCCCGATTTGCTATCCATCTTTGCTGCAGCTGGGT
>VMBQ01000072.1:140537-185638 GCA_007657795.1 Dreissena rostriformis | reverse complement strand
ATGTTTTATTTCTACAGAGTCTAAAGATCGAATAGAAAAAAAAAGACAAAAAAAAGAAAGTGTAAAAGATTAAGAGGTCTCATAGTACGCGATATAGCAAACAAGAACTTTTGTCTTATAACATCAACACACACGCAAATACAGTCTGACATATCGAGTAATTCTTCAGTGAATAAAAAATTCATCTGGGAGACGTTCAAACGTAATAAACCGATAAATATATAGATGTCAGAAAAACAAGCGGTTATCGAATATCGTGGTATACGGCTTTAATCTATTTCTCTTGGAAATGTGTTCTAGCCTTGTTTGTTATTAAGGAATAGTTTTTTATAATGGCTATTCGTACGGTGTGCTAAAGTCATATGTAAGCCGCTTTTCAATAAATTCGTTGTATCTTCCTTTCGTATTATACATGTAATACTCATCACTTAAATTACCATTACCTTAACTATCTTAACCATGTGTATCATCTTAATCATCATCATAATCATCATCAAAATCATAGTCGTTACCATCGTTCTCATCATCACAATCATCATCATCATCAGCAGCAACATCATCATCTGCATCATTGTTCTCATCATTAAATATAAAATCACCCAAGTTGTCATGCTCGCTCCATTATGTCCCTCATGATCATAGTCACATTGGCAACAATAATGATATCACGCCAGTCAAAAACATAATCAACATCACGGATTTTTTGCAATAGTTTCAAATATATCATTTTCAACGATCAGTTGTTAAAGTGCTTACGGATGAGATCATTCTCCAAGACCCTTCGCTGTTGCCTTCTCTACGTCGCATCCATAGGACGTATACAGGATACGCAGCGTGTAACGGCGGAAGCAGGTCCCATTTTAAATAAATCGAAACTGTTGGTGACAGGCAATCATGCTTGTATGGAAGATTTATGCAGACAACGGTCGGCTTACTGATTCGCTGAGTAGGTTTATTGAACAATGGCACTATAACACACAGATGAACTATTTTAGTACATCATTGCATGTTATGATATAATTCTGTTTTGGCTCTTCCATATTCAGATATATTCTTATTCCTAGAAAAGGTTGATTATACAAAACGTACATTTATTTCACTTTACCCAACCAAGTCCAGCTTGCATATTATTGACTTATTCATGCTTATGTCAACGTAGTTGATATGGTAAATTCGTGTGAAGGCTTTTTATGCAATAAAGAAATAAGATACAGGTTTACTAAGAGTTATGCAAAACTAGCGGATGATGCAGACATATCAGCAAATAACAAACTGCAATGTAATTGCTGTCATATCAAAACAATTAAAATAATCAATTTAAAGTTTAAACCTGAAGTGGATATGTTTCCGCTGAGGAATCTGCAACTTTCCGAGCACTCATCTGTCTGAAGTGGTGAATATATAATTAACCCACTAGCAATATGTCAAAACCGAATGCGAGAAATATGTCCCTGATGAAGGATCGTTAGGCAGTATATAATTTGTATTGCATAATGTTCCAGCTAATCGGCTTTTCATAGGTACCACACACATGTTTGCAGGAAGTTATCGCAGTGAATTGATATCAATATTTGTCACAATTATGTCTCAATAGGATCATGAATGGGTGTTCGATTTTGCCTTTTTAAATATCAAATTGTCTGAGTCTAAAGTGTGGAATCACGTTAACTTTGTAAAAATGCGCGAATACAGTGCGAGCCTCTTGTTTGGGCGTTACTTTACCATCGTTGAATATTCTCTTAAAACAGAGTTTCAAAAACTATACTTATAATTTTCTTTGATTCAACTTGTTTGAGGACTCAATACAGTTTGCCAAATAACATTATCCACTTGGTTATTGTATGACACGGGCGTGTATCGTTGTAACGACATATTTATTAACAAAGTAACCAAAGCGCTGCTGGAATGTGAATAAAACAAAGACTATAACTGTTGTTAAACAAATATCGTTCCAGACAAATTCGCGCAAACAAATTCGATGCCTTTTTTAGAAAATGTATACATATAATTGCATAACTGACCAGACATAATCTACAAGTATTATGTAAGTGTAAATATTTCCAACACACAGTGTGTCTTTCTGTCAATATTCGATGCATATATTGGCAATCAATACATATTTCTGAAAAAAGTACAGGTATGTATTAATTGGAAGTCTACTTACCGAGCATATGCTTGAACAGGCTTTAGCCTCGATAGTATTGTTACATGGCAAACTACACTGAAATATGAATGTGATGTACACGTAAGTCTGTTTTGAATGAACGAAAAATACGTATGTACTATTGTTCATATGGTTTTTCAAGTTTGTCTACACTCGTTCATATTAATTTGGATATGTGAATTGTTTAATGTTTATCAAAGTACAAAACGGGTGTGAATCGAGTTGTGATCACAACACTATGTATTTAGAGAAATATTGATACAGAACAGATTCAAACACCGGTACAGTTGTACATTATTCTGCTGTGATGTGAAGAAATATGGATACAAATTAATTCGAGACCAATATTTTTACAGAAAAAAACGATTATTTTGAAGCGCAATATTTTAAAGAAGTATCCGGTTATCATCTAGATATAGGCGTTATCAACATCAACACCGAATGTGTCCACTATATTATAAATATCGGTATGCTGAAAACAAAAACAGGTTTTTGTTATTCAGACCATTCTTACGTGACAGAAAGCACACATAAGATAATAGCTTACCTGGAGGCATTCATGGCTTTTGCTAAATTGCTCATCTACGTCTCTGTATTCTTTAATTGTGGCAATATCTTGTTTGTACCCAAACTGAAACCGAAAATACACGCAATCAATTAAAGCAGTTGCGTTATCAAATCTTTAATTAAGAGGGTAAAAACACCTAAAATAGTAGGTATGTAATCATTATATCAATAAGCCTTGCTCTTAGAATGGGGGATTAAATGCATGTGCGTAAAGTGTCGTCACAAATTAGCCTGTGCGGTCCGCACAAGCTTACCAGGGGCGACACGTTCCGTTTTTATGATATTTTTCGTTTAAAGAAAGACTTTTCTTAGCAAAAATCCAGTTTAGGCGGAAAGTGTCGTCCCTGATTAGCCTGTGCGGACTGCACAGGCTTATCTGGGACGACACTTCGATGACACAAATAATGAATTTGAATCACGGTAAGAGCTTGGTAGACAGATATATATTTTGTGTCAGGTCAATATCAAAGTACAGTATGATAAACGGTCTCATTTACAGAGACTTAACTTTATGTATTATAGCCTTGTCTGTTTGCTCCTTAACGTTCAATCTCTTACTCAGAATAATTATACAGTTGCTTTAACGCGCTGTCTATGCTTTTTCGTATTACTCTTAATGTATTGATCAAAACCGTTGTTTGTGATTGTATTTTTCAGAAGTTGTATTATACATTTACGTGCGATTCAAATGGTTATTTTATATTCATAAATGTATGGCATGTTCAAAAAATAGTCATACATTGAGATTCTATCCGACACCTAAATATTGCAACGTGTCAACGTGTTTGCTTTAAAAACGATACATGTTTATATTGAATACATAATGGGGATACAGCATACACATTGAAACATTATTGTAAAATAGTATATGATCAGTTGAAGCATCGCACGCTATCCAAGAGGAAAAATGTGTACAACGTGTTGCATACTAATTACTAACAATGTAATAGAGGTGTGCTTGCATAATTAACATGGATCATACGTAAGATGGCAATGCGAAAATATGTTTCCATTCGATAAATCGTTCACGGTTGTAAGGCCTAAGATTTGTAACAATTTTCTCAATACCTCAGACTCAAAAATGGGTCAAGCTTGGGAGCATGTCCTGTACATGTTATTTTTAGTATTTTCTGAAGATGATGAATGGGTGTATGCAATAACGGAACATAAATCACAATAAAGTGACCTAAAGTGACAAAACGTTAAATTGTTACGCTGTAATTTACGTAAGTTACCTAAAAAATAACAATTTTCCTAGCATATTATGCTTCCATGTGTGAATAAATGACATAATTAGTTATTTTTATATCATATAAAGAGCACGGTAACAAGCGTAGGTGATTACAAAAATAATCCCTCTGGTATATTATTATTATTGACATTACAATTTTGAGTTTATATACACTTTATACACATTATTAACAAGTATAATAAGAGTGTATTGTTCATATATGCCCGAAAAATCAATATCAAAATATACATGCATGTTATTCATTTGAGCTCTTTAGAACGAGTGCACATAGGTTAATTGTCTGTAAAATATACATGTTACAACACACGTATGCATGCATTTTTGTTTAAAAATAATTGTCTGGTCCGTGCTTTTATTAATTATATGTTACTCCGCAACCTTGGGCCTATATTTAAAAACGATGTCTGTCGAGAAGTTTCGAAAAAGTCTCTCAATAACAATGAAAATTTGATTTAAAACAAAGATAATTGCAACACAACAGATGGAAGTTCAAACAATGATTATTAAACTGTTTAATGTATGTCTTACCGGGACTGTCTGCAAAACGTCATGAAAGTAGCTTAATAACACTTTACTTCTTTGTATTATGCAACATCGTAACAAGAATACATATTATGAATTACTGCGGCAAATTTGTCATCGTTTATTTAAAAAAACTCAAACCAAAAACATGACCGTAGGTGATTAAATGATCTAGAACATATAACTTATAGAACCAAAGTTTCAAATATCAATCTGAATGATTTCAGGATTCATAACGTTCTGAATGTTCGATTATTTATAACATCATTTAATTACGTTATATAAAATTGTGTTAAAATGGTGTTAACGTCATATGCATTGATTATAAGTTTATTAGCAAAGATGTTTTTTTTCGGAAAGCAATTGATGTTTGTGATTTAATTTTATGATGTGTCTTCAAACTTGGATGAAAGAAAGCAAAATTTCCCACCTAACGTTTTTAAAATAATACAACGAAAGAATGTCTTAAATAATCATATTTTTAAAAAATGCATTGTCCAAAATGTATGCCTCCTCGCACAGTTACGGTATCGTTTAATCAGTCATCATTAATTGTACGATATATATGACTAACACAAATCTATGATATCTCTGCGCAGACAATAGATTCTCTTCTGAAAAAATATCAGACATTTAGTGTTACGGGATGTACACACACTGAATAGCAATGCACAAAACAGTTAAAACAATGCACATTATCAAATTAATGTTATTGTATGCCTGAAGCATAAGATAATAAATCGCGTTTTTGTATGTGTCTAGTTAATTTCAGTTTTTATCACAGACAGAACATTTATATAACAGCTGATGTTATGACATTGACAAATTAATTTGAAAAAAATGTCGAGAAAGTTGTAAACAACTCGCAGATTAAACAAACTGCACGTGTTTAAAGGAGATGATTTCTACATTTGGAGGATTTGCTGCAAAGGTGTTAAGGTTAACAATAACTGAATATAAATATTAAAGCTTTAACTTACTTGTATTATACGATTTATTTATACCATTCTATTGAGGAACAATACCCCTTTTAAACATATTAAAATATAATATTATACGCACATTTTTTGTGGCTTTCTCACAAACACATGTTTATACTGATACACTGTGCTAATTTAGACAATATCCATCAACACACTTACAGATAGGCGCAGAGATGTAACAAATCGAGGTCATTAACCAACTGGGAATTTCTGCCAAACTAGATATACCTGATTCGTTTATTGTGCATTTCAGAAATATTCAAACATTATTATATTAAAAAAAATATATGTGTTATGTTTACTAGTTTCAGGCGCGTAGAAAGCCCATAAACATTTGTGCCGCGAGAGGAATTTCCCCTCTTGACTAGACGTCTTTTAAATGTATTACACATATTTTCCTGCGATTTTCGAATCAAAGAGGTGAATCAAGATGTATATATGCAATTGGTATTGTTATCATTATAATTTCAACGCCAGAACAATTCTTAAACGGCTAAGTGACGAAGGTCAAGAAATTATTTATTTAAAGAGAATTCAGAAATAAAGACTTAGAACCATTCACAAAATGTGGATGGATATCAATTTCTTTATTTACAACAAGTAAGAAAGGTTAGAAAACATTGACCAAATTTTGCAATTTTATCATTAGGCAGTTTGACCATAGCTGACTCCAAAAATGCACACGTTATAAACTCCGTAGTATTATTGGCTAAATACTTTATCTTTGAATGCAAACAGGAAAAATCAACACCGCAAATAGATGCTTCTGTGGCTTTTTTAAATAATATAATTAAACTGGAGGAATTAATAGCGACGACACAAAATAAATAACATATAGTTTATTCTCGCTGGGCGCTTTTTATGCTCAAGTATTACACATACCCTGAATATACCTTTCAATACACGTTGTAACATAGGTACTTCTAACTTAAAGCAAAATACACATTTCCTTTTCCTAGTTATGTGTTTTGTGTTTCTATCCATATAGTTATGTACTGTTGTAATTCTTTTCCATGTTGGTTAACTTTTAAACACATTTTATTCAAACCATAGACCTCATAGATTATATCGAAAAACTGTGAAACAAATATAATAAATATTATGTATTTCATACATTATATGTTCTGCTAAATGTATTATGTATTAAATATATTGCGATGGAAATACAATATGGAATAATAAAAAGTAAGACGTTTAGGGTTTACTGAGGGATCAAACCAGTGCCCGCTGAGTTCTAACAGAAGTGTGTTATAAGGACTGTCTGTGTCACGTTTCCGTGCATGCATAAGGGCTGTCTATATCACGTTTACGTACATGTTTAAGCGCTGTCTATATATAACAAATTTAAACGGCAATACGTCATTTGCATTTCTTTTTAACAAAATACCTCTAAAGTAAAAAAAATACAATAATACACACACTGATTATCAATGTGTTTTGCAATTAAATGTAAAAGAAGCGGAGTTACATTTGCGTTATTATTCAAAGAGAAGTGGGATAACCAAGAGCACGCGTTTCTTTAATATTCACATCTCCATTGAAACGCAAATGTAAACTATTGCTTTAAATGACATATATGAGTGCACCAGCGTCACTTGCTGCATATGATAAATATTATCAACGATTATGTGTAATTGATCACAAAAAGTGATTGAATGCAAGACAGCTAGCATTTGCACATTCTGCACTCTTTTAAGTCGTGTTTAGGTTAAGTAAACAATATGGGGTCTCCAGCGGTGTTTGATCAACATGTGTTGCATATATACTGCGGCTTGTACAGGTAACCTGGGCTGCCATTTGTCAGCCACCGTTTGAAAAAAATAAACACATGCAGAAATAATGTATGTTTCTTACGTCGGCATAAGTCCAATTTATATTTAAGAAATGACAGTTTGCATGACACAGTTGCAAGAAACGGAAAACGTTGACTTATTTATGGATTTTTTTTTTATTATAGTATGTGGAAAATATGAAGTCGGCTATTTATTCAATGACATAGTCTTTTCATAAATGATATATGGGTATAATACCAAGAAAAAAATATAACATTGGCAATCCATTACGAATGTAATTTTTTGGATATAAGTAAGTCGAACTTAAAGATAAAATAAGAAGTAGGTTCAATTCAGAAATTGCATGTCTGCATACAATCAAAGACTGTTACACTGTTACACAAGGTGGTGCTAATAATGTGCATACATATGGACAACTAATGACTCTTTGCGACTGTCGATTTGCATACTACATTAAATGGCTATTCATAGAAGAAAAATAACAATTAGAAACTAATTTCCTATGTTCAAGATTATGTTAATTATCCGTATTTGCATTGAACCATTTTCTCACTTTTGCAGTTTTTCAATTAAGTTTCAATATGGACATATAATTATGTTGAGCTATTTTAACGTAGCTTCGTTATCCTTATGCATTGACATTTGTACTTATCTATTAGGAACACATTACGTTTACATCGTTAAAGACACTTACCATAGGAAGACCGTGACATTGACTTTTAAACAGTCGGAAAGTGTCTGCCCACCTATACCTNAGTTACATCCCTGATGTTTTGAGGAAGATTGTTCCATAAACTGATACCATTATATGTAAATGTTTTAGAACCAAAACTTCCTACTCTTGGTTTGGAAAAACGACCAGAGTCTACAAATGTAAAATTTTCAGCAAAATGATCAGATTCTGGCTGAGCTACCATATTAGACCTAGTACAACGATTATGTACGCCAGACACTGGCTTAAAATTCTCACCCATATACTCTGGTGCAAGGCCAATTTTAACCTTATGTACATGACAAAGTATGATCTGTTCTACTCGTTTTGAAACAGGCAGCCAACCTAAATATGAAAACTGTTCTTGACCAACATGTGATCTGTTATCCATATTCAGAACAAACCTAATCATCTTGTTTTGTGTAGTTTGAAGCCTATTTTTAAGTGACTGAATAAGACCAGGGTACCAAAAAGAGCAGGCATAGTCAAAGTGGCACTGTATAAGGGACATGACAAGGAGTTTTCTGGTGTGCAATGTTAAGAACTTACTATTTCTGTATAGGAACTTTAACCTTGAGTTTGCCTTTGTAATAATTGACCTAGCAATGGTTTCACCAGACAGGAACTGGTCCAATATAGCACCTAGGTACTTAACAGAACTTGATGGAGTAATTGACACATCATTGCAAGAGACATTTAACTGAGGATTTGACCTTAGTTTGGGCTTTGAGCCAAACAATATAGATTCTGTTTTACCAAGATGTAGGGAAAGTTTATTGTCCACTAACCACTCACTTATAAGTTCGAGATCGCTAGAAAGAATGGATTCAATTTCTGAAATGTGTTTACCAGCTACCAGGATGCAAGTATCATCAGCATAAAGTAAAATTTTATTTCTAACCACAGCGGCCATATCATTCACATCAATTAAAAATAACAATACGTAAAGAGAAATGATACATGAAACGCATACAAAGTAGGATGCTTTTACGCATCAAGCGATTTAATATGATTGCTTAAATTGTAATTGCACTTCCTGATTGATCATTGCTAATATTTCTGTGATATCTTAAACGCGTGTGTCCTTATCGAGTTCACGAATTTTAATTCGGTTAGACATGGGTGAGTTAGAGATTCAAATAATAAGGTCACCACTCATAAGGTCAGAAAGACCGGTCTGTACACAACGGACCACTACGGACAAATGCATGCTCATGTCATCACCGACTGTGAGAATCTTTCTCAGATATTGAACATTTTAACACACAAGAAAATGGAGTTTCGTTATTATAATCCTGTTTGTACATTATGTTTACCAAGCTACAGCTATCACCGAAGGCTACACACATTACACTCATGCCGATCCTATATTCATTTAGACTTCACCACAGCATATATTTCAAATACATGATGTTTTTAAAATGCGTATTTTTTAACGTTTTATATGTTTAACTTGTGTTTTTAAACGGTAACAAAAACATATATTATTCATTTAAACTATAAATATCAGTCATTTCAAACCACTAGTTTTACGCCTAGTAAAAACGCATGTTTACGTATCCAATCCGTTTTGTTGCTCGAAACTATTTATTGGGAGACTAATGCAAAATGCACGCAGTCCATCACCTATATCAATACTATCATGCGTTCCATTTTTAAGAAACCCGCTTTTCCATTTTTATATCCTTTGTTCCCATGGTTTTTATGAGCGATGGCTTATTTGAAAGTAGTTTGATATCCCATAATTCGTACAGTATATAAGGCGTATATTATGTTGGTTGACATATCATAAAGTGCGAATATTTGTGCAAAGATCGTGCGAGAAAATATTATTATCAATGGTTAAGCACTTCATTTACAGGCGAATCTGTCCTTTGGGGTAAGTTATACCATTTAGAAGAAATTTCTTCTCCTTAAGTACCTAAAACCATCCAATATTATTTTCTAGTAGTCAAAAGTGGTGCCATTTTCCTATTGGAAGCACCTATTATGGCCATTTGCCATTAGTTCTTTATCTAGGAAAATGTATGTTTATATTTCTATTGATCTGAAACAGAAGTTTGCTTCCGTCTGAGCAAGATAAAAACACGCTTTCATAATATAAAAAATGAATTACTATTGCCAGGTAATTGCCGGGGTTATAATATTACAGAATATATGTCTCGATATTAATTTTCAAAAAGTTACTACATTTGATATAAAAAATTGTAATCGAAATAATGAAGATTACTAGCAAATCATTGATTAGATTGAACATAATTATTGAAAATGCAAGTCTTTCTTCATAATAATTGAAAGAAACTTTAATAATAATTCGAGAAAATAATTGTCGGTTGCGAAAGCAACCCATTTATTTGTGAACAATGACTGAACTAGCATATTTTAATAGCGAAACAAGCATAATGTATCTAAAATAAGATATTGTTATAGCGATTTTATGCATATTTAAGCGTTGAAATTGAGATAACGATACGTCAACTACTAAACGTTTACTATGATTGGTTCACGAAAGTACTAAGACATATGCAAGTTTTCACTTGATAAAATTACGTTGCGATAGCCTTACATGAAGCGCCCCTATTCCACTCACTGTATTTCATATAGAACACTGGTATATATTACGTTATTAATGCAATTTCAAGGATGCAATAACTTGTTGCAGCACTGTTAAACAAAATATTGTTAATAATTTACCACGACATAAATTGTGTCAATTACAGCATGTGTTTTTCGATTGTGTAAGATATTGTTTTAAGTTAAATGTGAACAGATAAATACGTAAACTATAATTCCAAAGCAATAAGTATACATTAAAAAACCCTTTTAATATGAAATTATGTAATTCCTATACATGTGCAAACGGATAATATATTTATTTGGTGGTTTTTTGATCTAATGAGAAACCTATAGTGGTTTAGGCTGTATGTTAAGGCATAACAAAATAAATTCTGTGTTAAGGTACATGGTATGAAAAAAGATAGGCTCTTTTTCAATTGTTGTTGTTAATGATGATATCTTGTTTTTTTGTTTTGCTCTCCTATTAATTAAATTAATATTGAGTATGTATTTTGGTGTCATGTCAGCGAAAGATGCCCATTAATTAGAAACAAAATGTTATTTTAGATTAATCTTTATGCTTCAAAGAACTTCTGAGTTCTGAGAGTGTTGTTGAAATATTGGTGAATAGAAAGTTTACCAATTTTTTAAACACACTGGACATAGTTTCTATTTAACTGAAACATTGTGCTGGCAAATATTACCTGTTGTGAGCTCAAAATGACAAATCAGACTTAAACTTCTATACGTCGATTATCCGGAAAAAAATTATACCCTCAGCCAAATATCTGTCTAGACCAGGATCAGAGACAATGAGAAGAACACTCGGCTATGTTGACGATGCCATTTCCAGCTGTTAGGGAAGACGCTTTAGCGTCTTAGTATAATTCTAACTTGCCATATATTCCAATCATTAAAAGCAAACTAATGTGAAATACATAATATGTCATATGAGTACATATATAATATGATCTGATGTAGCGTATTTTAAATTTACATTAATTATATGTAATGTATATTGCCATTATTTATTATGGACGTTGAATGGTGTTTCATGAACTTCATTATATTAAAAAAAACATATAATTGTAATTGATAAGGAGTTTTGTTCTGTAATTATTTATAAAGGCAGTTCACAGACATTTGAAAAAGGTGCATAAATTATCAAGTGGGATGAGTGTTATGTTCTGAAGTCATAAATGAAGACATGTTCGGAGGCGATCCAAAGTCATAAAAATAACACAGCTCTAGAAAATGTATTCATGTAGAACATTTATCTAAGTAATACAATGTCAAACAAATCGAATTGTCCAGGAATTTTAAGAACAAATTTTGTTTTGTAATGTGTCCTAAAATACTTCTGTTTAATGCATATCTGGAATTGAAGTGAAAAGAACAACAATTTTTATTTTTGTAAATATGTGTCAATTGTATATGTTGATATTGTTTTTATTTTTTAAACTTTCCCTACTCGTCATTATGCAACTGTTTACTATTGCTTAATACTCAAATTATCATTATACATAATATATTCAAAATAGTTCCAAGTTACAGACCCTCATTCTGTTGAGAATGATTAATACACCATTTAAAAAACAAAAATACATATCATATTAAATAAAACGAAAAATACGATATGATACACTGTTAAATTACAATAAAGGTACCGATATTAAGTGAATAAGGCGTCAATGTTTATGCCGAGCTACTAATGACATTTCATTTCGCATGGCGTATTTTTCCGTATGTTTGATTGTACATTCGATTCTTGACGACATATGTATTCGATTTCTTTGCAGCTATTAGCCACTTATGGTCTCGTAACAGATTTCAACCCATTCAAACAATCAACGTAATCGCGTATCTACAGAGCTCTGTGGGGAAATATGGACAACATGCTTATATATATAGGCTCTATCAATGTCATTAGATAGATTGCTCCGGTAAATTTAATACAAATTATTGTTACGAATCATATGGTAATATTTAATGAGACTATTATGATATAATATGGGATTGTTGATTTATATTTGTATAAATATGGGAGAGCTTGGGATTATTTTAATATGTAAACAGCTTTCAAAAACGCCAAAAACAAATCATATTTAAAGGAAATATGTATAATAAAAATTCTTGCAATTGTTGTTGTAATTTGATGTATTGGGCTTGTACAACACATTTTGTGATAGTGTTAATAAGACATAAGGGAATTTGAACAAAAGTTAATTAACTTTAATGGAGAGTTAACATTATTTAAATGATGTTAGTTTCTGCGACTAAATTAGGAAGTATCGTCGATGATTCGTTTGTATTCTGTACGTTTCAATGATATAGTTAATGCTTTGTTTGTATTCTTTATGTTCAATGATTAAGTTATAATAATATTCTATCAACAATACATTAACACGCATCGAGCTTTACGGAATCTAAATCGTACTCATTACAACTAGTAAATTATTTGTATAATTATGATGACTTTCGATTTGGTTTCTTTGATCAAAATACAATATGGACACTAATAAAGGTGACACGACACACGCCCATACCGTTACGTTAGTATATAAAACCAAAACTCGGTCACAAATTGTATGAACGTCTATGCGTAGATTTCAAATAATTAGCAAGAAAACAAGTACTGACATTGTTATTATCGAAATCTTGAATGCGTACTATTAGGTATCGTATTTACTTAATGAACTGTCATACAATGTACAAGGTAATCACTACCAACTATATAGCATGACGATTTAGAGGCACGTACAACGTAATCACCGACAACTGTATTGCATGACGATTTAGAGGCACGTACAACGTAATCACCGACAACTGTATTGCATGACGATTTAGAGGCACAACTTGAAAATCAAAACACTGAAAGCTTGAGGATATCATGGTCGTTGACCTGAAATAAACCCACACCAAGGGGAATGTGTGCGCACATTTCTGCCACAAAGTATTTATATGATTGCAGAGATATCGATTATTATTGTCACGTTAGCTGCCAAAAAGTAGGTCAGTCGATTTCAATTTTGAAAATCACATACCTTAAGATTTCTTAGTTTCCTTTAACAAATCTAAACACTGAGTGTTTTGAACGGCAACACTCATTACGCTGTCCGTCGTTATCATTCAAATAAAATTTTGATGACCTAGAAAGACTGTTGGTTGAGAGACCAAAACAATTAGAATATATTGTGATATATCATACATCGATACATAATGCCATGGTGTTTTACAGAAGGTGTGTTATCAAACTACGCTTTGGAAGCGCACAAATATGAATTACAGATTACCTACATATTTACTCAAGAACTGGTTGACACGATTCCAATGTAGTTGTTATCACACAAAAAAGGCATACCAACGGTTCATCTAAGACATATCGTATAATTGTACAATTTTACAATGTAGTTTTCCTTAATGGAAAGCATGAACACAAATCATACGGAGGCCGTAGGCTTGATTACATGACATGCAGTGGTGTATGCTTATATGAATTAAACGCTTAAATGACAGAAGACATTCGCACCTAGTTAGTTAGTCCCGAAATGTAAACAGATTCTTATGATTTTATTAAGTTTAGTTAAAAATGCGTATATGTGTTTGTTTCAAATTTGTATGAAAACAATCTTCATGTAAAGTACTAAATATTGATCATTGTCAAAATGTTTATGAACAGTAATATAAATACCGAATTGTACAATATCACAGTTTAACGTGTTTATATAAAACGTTTAATTCTGTCCTTTGGTTATTGAGGTTAAGCAATTTGACACATTTCTCAAAATTACGCAATAAGGCCAATGGACCCCTTTAACAATTGACACCTGAAAGATTATACGATATTGTACATACATGTACACTTCCTTCCTTTGCGGATTTCCATCTCATTTACAATTACGACGATTTAATTGCTACCTTCATATCTTGATATGTTGATATGACAAATAAGATATACTCAACAACGGTTAAATTATAAAGTGTACAGCGTTTTTTGTCGAGTAAGTGAACAATAATTATATTACTGTTGTACCTCTTTAAAAAAAAATACGCTGTTAGCATTTAAAGCCTAAAAGTTAAATTGTAGCGATTTATATTTTTCTTCAAAAGGTCCCGGGTTCGAATTCCGTGGAAGCTATTCAACTGTTTGTATCATTATTCAATTTGTGTTTAACCATTCAAAATAGTATATACTTGGGAGTTTATATTGTAAAAGACATACTACAAAGATATTTGTAAGCAAGTCCATTTAAATAATTATTTATGCAACACCTATCACTTCATTTATTGTTCGCCGCTTACCTCTAAAATATCGTCATAAAACGAGTGCAAGAAAACTGACAGTTACAAAAATGAAACACTACAACGGAAAATTAAATAAAAGTGACAAGTTTAGGATGAGAAAACAATGATTAAAAACGTTTACTTAATGTTTTTAATTAAATAAATTACACGTGTCTTGTATTTTGTATTGAAAGTGCCAGCGACAAACATGATGCCTTCTATCAGAGAGAATTAAATGGCCGATTCGCCAATTTGGTTCAAGCATAGTTTATGTTATCTACATCAATTTCATCCATGAACATAACGAACAAATGCGAACAAAATTTAGCCAATAAACACACTTCTTTGGTTATTCATTACGTAAAGATTCCGCGTTATGACCATTATATATGAACCAACAGGTTTCGAAAAGCATTAACGTGTATTGATTAAGCGTAAAAGGTATGTGATTAGTATTCCCGACCTTCTAATAAATTACTACAAACAAAACAGACGACCATATTATTGCATTATGAATGATCACTTAGAGAGCTTTACTGGAAAGCAGGTTCATTAATTTTTGGCAAGGTGACACTTGTCCAACAGTGCTAAACTCATCAACTGTACTAGCCAAGACACGCAATTACACTTTACACACAAATACAACTGGGGTCATCGCCTTGCAACGGTTATTGCAAAACACAGAACATAAATAACTCCCCTGGTTGATTGAAATTATAAAAGTTTGATAAGCAAACCGCCAAGATAATTTAATAACCTTTTTGAAATCTAATAATGCATTCTGTGCCTTTGATCGTTATCCATAAGATTATAATAATTCAATTTGTCAATATATTAATAGGTATCTATACACATGAACAAGTAAGAAACGTGGGATAAGTGTAAGTCATGTATAATAACGAGTTAATGCCAGTAGCTAAAGGGCAGCTTTCAACTGACCAAGTAAGCGATCGCTCCGTCCATTAAGTTATGTTAACATAAAACGCTTATTCCGTTATTGCGACACTCCTCGTTTATCTGACTATATGGTTACCATTCACTGAGTCTGATTTGTTGTGAGAGTGATTGACAGCTGGCGACTGGTACATTTCATTAAAGCAAATATATATATTTTTTAAAGGGGTCGAACTATGCTACTAAAACTATGCTAGTACACGAAAATACGTATTCCTTAAATGCTTTGTTAATTCTTAATGACCTTTATTTAATAACATTGTTTGTAACATAAGAAAATGAAATCGTGAAATCAACACTCAACACGATGACCTCTTTTGTAAAAAACAAAACAAAATACAAAACAGACAAATATGTTTACCATAGTCGTACTAAAATGTAATTATGAAAATTGTCCGTGTAAACAGATAAAAAATACTTCAGGCGATTAAAGTATGACGGAATACTACATTTTTATGTACGCATCAATTGTGTTCTTATTTTATATGCATTTTAAATTACTCAAAAATGAATTCGAAAGAAACGTACATAACTCAAGGGTGTAAACTAATTTTGTCTCACATTCCATGACTTACTACTGTGGTAATTTTACTGTGATATTAGAAGTTGAATTAATTAAGTTGAAAATTAAAAGCTGAACGAATATGTAAAACGCAATTATCAGTTATATCTCTAAATAAATATTATTTCAAATAGAATTTTTGACAAGCACATAACACTTGATATTAAAAAACAACTATAGAACAAACGAAAGCTAAAACAAATCTAAAAAAATCTGACACATTCAAAAGTTCTTCAGTCTGGGCATTTTGAGAGGAAAAACCTAAAAATATGTGTCTAGCCTATAAATATCTAGAGTGATAGGAACATTGCCGGAAAGTTATTAACCTAATAATTGTCGGTTTGGTTATCAGACAGTTACACTTTTTAGGTTTCACGTGGTGTTAATAACTGAGACATGCGTTACGTGTATGAATTCNAATAAAAAAAAAAAAAAAAAAAAAAAAAAAAAAAACAGACAAATATGTTTTCCATGGTTTTCACAGTCGTACTAAAATGAATGTAATTATGAAAATTGTCCGTGTAAACAGATAAAAAAACCTTCAGGCGATTTAAGTATGACGGAATACTACATTTTTATGTACGTATCAATTGTGTTCTTATTTTATATGCATTTTAAATTACTCAAAAATGAATTCGAAAGAAACGTACATAACGCAACGTGGACCGCAACATCGATGCATAGCAAATTTGTGCAAACCCATTAAGCATGGTAGGGTGTAAACTATTTTTGTCTCATATTCCATGACTTACTACTGTGGTAATGTAAATGTGATATTAGAAGTTGAATTAATTAAGTTGAAAATTAAAAGCTGAACGTATATGTAAAACACAATTATCAGTTATATCTCTAAATAAATATTATTTCAAATGGAATTTTTGACAAGCACATAACACTTGATATTAAAAAACAACTATAGAACAAACAAAAGCTAAAACAAATCTAAAAAAATCTGACACATTCAAACGTTCTTGAGTCTGGGCATTTTGAGAGGAAAAACCTAAAAATATTTTTCTAGCCTATAAATATCTAGAGTGATAGGAACATTGCCGGAAAGTAATTAACATAATAATTGTCGGGTTGGTTATCAGACAGTTACACTTTTTAGGTTTCACGTGGTGTTAATAACTGAGACATGCGTTACGTGTATGAATTCGTATTTAGGCTAATTATGTGTTTCTAGGCAATATGGGAACTTAACAAGATCTTGCTTAACACAATCGTCACTACTACTGGACGAAAGAATATAAAGTTCATCAACATATTGACAGACGAACACTTTTTTAATGTCAACAACTTTTATAGTGAAACCTGAACGGTACTTCTGGGAAAAAAGTGTTTCAATGCACGGAAACCATGTTCAAACGATGTCAGAAACTGCAAAGTTCAAATTTAAATAGATTACGCTTTTTTCTGAACCCGGTAATATCGGTTTAAAAGAAACTACAAAGTTATCCAATGCAATCATCTGGTTAACATGGTGTTTGTAATTCGAAAAACTGTACAGGGATTATTTTAAGTTTAATCCTCAAACTAGTCAGATATAAAGACGCTGTATAGTATAGAACGATACGAATGAAAAGAAAATATTATAAAACGATGTACAACTATTTAGATCGACATTAGGTTATAAGAAGATACATATTTCAGTATGAAACTCTCTTGTCTTTCTATATGCAACGAACAAAATGTAATACTAAAAAGAAAAGAAAAACATTAAAAACGCCAAACAAGTTTCCAATCACGGCATTAAAATACAAAAAAATGTTAAATCGGGTTAAAAGTGACATATCGGTCAGCCTTTTTGTTCTTCTTTTTTGTATGGACCAATGATAAGATCAAAGAAAGAAGTCCTTCTTTTGCGTGAAAATATGAATGCATGATATATAAACAAGGGATCGCCAAAATACTATAAAAGAGGGGAACACAAGAGGCCACCGGAAGTTTGGACTCACCATAGCGTAACATCTCGCCCGACAGCGAAGATTGTTTTCAATGTCTTTATCCAACTTGAGACCGTATTTTCCACTTAAGAATAAATCCAACGAAGCATTGCCTGTGTTTAAGTCGCCTGTATCCGAATTTTGTCCGTCCGATTTAGCCGGCAAGGTTACACATAACGACTTAAGCACATGCAGCAGAATTAACATACACACTATTTGTTTTAATTGCCGTGTCTTTGCTATATTCCGCATTGTATCTTCAATTAAAGCAAAAATATAATCTACTTTACAACTGCACCAGTGAATTATCCATATTTCAATTTAAGATTATTTTTTTCATTATTTTCAGTATGTTCAATGTAACGTTGTTCTCACAATCCGCTTTGATAACGTTTAATATATGACACTATCTTCCATCGCATTTTAGGTGACAATCGTAATTCAGATTATTAATTCCGTTACGTATATTATTTCATACTTATTGTATACAGATGTAGTCCATTCCAAATCTTAACAACCTGTGTGACGTCTTAACCACTGACTTAATTACTTTTATATTATGGCACACACCATGATATGATAATCGTATTATATGACACACAATATAACTGTCTCAGTATGTCCTCGTAACGCCGAGTCTGTTCACTGTTTAACTCAACACTGAACATTCGCGTATTGCTTTTAAGCTACACCACACCGCCTGTCAGACCAGCGATGTCGAATAATCCGCCGCTGACGTCTGTATGTTCTAAAATACTGACGAACGCAACTTAAATAGTTGCGTGTTATTCTACCGAGCTATAGATTTTTTTTAACAAAGCATCCACATTCGCAGTTAAGTAAAGGGTAAACAAGCGCTCTATAACGAATGCCACAACTTATTTTTTTAAATACAAATGTGAATACAAAACGCAATTGTTATTATCGTATTATTATTAATGTATCGTGGTTCAATTTGTTATTGACATGACGAAATGAGATATAAATGTGTGATATAAAACTGAGTCTAAATGAAATCATATCATGTCATATATTTCAATCATGCAGAGAAAACTAATGTAACTACATATTATGCCATATGAGGACATATATTATCTGATGTAGTATATTTGAATTTACTTGTACATAAGTATGTGTAATGGGTATTGCCTAAATGACATTTAATGGTGCATTATGAATTTCATTTAAATATAAATCACAATGGTGATTGATGAGGAGTCTTTTTCTGACATTTTTTATAAAAGCAAGTCACAGACATTTGAAATTTCTGAAATAATGACCAAGTGGGTTGAGTGTTATGTTCTGAAGTCATAAATGAAGACATATTCTGAGACGATCCAAAGTCATAACAAATAACACCACTGTAGAAAATGTATTCATTTAGAACATTTATGTAAGTAATACACTGTCAAACAAAACGCAATTGTCTTCCAAAAGGAATTTGTAACAACACATTATTGTAATTTGTAATAAAATACGGTTGTGTAATCCGTATCTGGAATTGTAGAAGTGAAAAAAGTATAACATTTTGTTGTTGTTTTTGTTTTTTGTAAATATGTGTCAATTGTATTTGTTTATGTTGATGTTTTTTTTTAAACATGTTTTCTAACTACAATTATTTAATTGCTTACTAGTGTTTAATTATGAGATACGCGTTATACATCAATTGAATATTCCAAGTTACCGAACACAATTTTGTTGAGAAGTATTAATACAACGTTTAACAGATAAACATACATAACATATTAGTTAAACGAATAATAAGATAGGATACACTGGAAAGGTACAATAAAGTTACCAATATTAATTGAATAAGGTGTCATGTTCTTTATGACTCTATTAATGTCATTACAGACAAGACTATTATACTTGTTATTAGTACAATAAATATGAGAGAGCTTGTGCTTATTTTAATATATAAACTGCTTTCAAAAACGCCAGGAACAAACCATATTAAAAGGTAACATTTATAGAAGGAATGCGTGCAAGTGCTGTTGTAAGTTGATGTGTTGGGCCTGTACTGCACATCTTGTGAAAGAGTAAATAGGACATTAGGTAATTCGAACAAAAGTTAATTAGCTTTAATGGAGAGTTAACATTGGTTTCTTCGACCTAACGGTTAATTGGGAAGTATTATATATGCTTCGATAGTATTCTTTATACTTCAATGACATAGTTATAATGTTCTATCAACGATGAGTTAACAAGCGTTGAGCGTCAAAGCATCAGACTGGCATGCTTGAAGGAGATCACCAATTTACAAGTCTCGATTCTGTCAATCTTAAGTAATATGCAAAGACAGTTACGTTAACGAATGCTGAAAAAAAGATGCAAAAGTGCTGCAGATAAATATTATGTGGATGGTAAATGTTATCGATATTTACAATTATATTGTATAATTATTTCAATAGTTTCAAATATATCCGTGTCGGTTTATTCTCATTAGTTTATTGTAAGAAATACGTTTAAGAATGAATTGTGTTTACATATATCAACGTGATTTGTTTCATAAATTGTACTTTTGATATACGAACTTCGTTGTTAACACTATCGAGCTAATGAAATACTCATAAGATGTCGCATGGAATATTTCGTNAATTGTAATCGAAAACGGTTAGATTATACACCGTTTTTCGTCGAGTATTCGAACAATACAAATATTACTGTTGTACTGTTTTTATTAAATATACCTTATTAACATGTAAAGCGTCAATTTAATCGCTTTATATTTTACTTCGGAAGGTCCCAGGTTCGAATCCCGAGAAAGCTTTGTATGTTCGTTTATCTTTCTTCTATTTATGTTCAACTATTCAATATAGTATATACTTGGAGTAAATCTTTTTAGATTCATAAAAAAAATGAGTGAACACGACAATTTCAATAATTATTTATGTTAAGTTTATCATTTCACTCTACCTCTAAAATATCGTCTTAAAAAGAGTGCAAAAAAACTGACACTTACAAAAATGAAACACAATACATTTGAAAATTTAATAACAGGCCAAGTCTGGGATTACAGAACAGTTATTTAAAACGTGTACATCATGCTTGTATTTAAATTAATTACACACGACTTTCATCTTATATTAAACGTTCCATCGACAAACAAGCGCTTGTTTAAACTTTGTTATGATAGTCATGCCTTCTATCGAAGAGAATCAGTGGCCGATTCGTCAATCTTGGTTCAAGCATAGTTCATGTTATCTACATCAAACCCGTAAAACAACGGCATCGATCTCATCCAGTAACATAACGAACACGTGCGAATACAATTTACGCAATAAGCAAAGCTCTTTGGTCATTAATTAAAGTGCATATTCCGTGGCCATTATATATGTACCTACAGGTTTTGGAAAGCATTAATGGGTATTGATTAAGCGTAACTAGTTCGTGCTTAGTATTCCCGACGGGCTAATAAATTACTACTAACAAAACAGACGATCCGATTGATGCATTATGCATGTTCACTTAGAGAATAATACTGGGAAGCAGGACGCTCAGTATACATAGGCCGCGCTCTGGGAAAAGGGGGTTAAATGCCTGCGCGTAAAGTGTCGTCCAAGATTAGCCTGTACAGTCTGCACGAGCTAATCTGGGACGACACTTAACGCACATGCATTAAACCCCTTTGTTACAGAGCGAGGCTCATAGGTATACCGTATTGGTTAAAAATAAAACTTACACTGACGTACAAACAGTGCGACTTTAGGAGAGAGACCTTTATAACATTCAGGTCATTACTTTTTGACAAGTTACACGTGTCAAACTGTGCGAAACTAATCAATGGTTCTAGACAAGACACGCAATTATATTATAAACAACAATAACACTAGGGTCACCGCCTTGAAACGGTTAATAAAAAACACAGAAAATATAATAAATAAGTCCTTCTGGTTCATTGAAATTATAAAAGTTATCTAAGAAAACCACCAATATATTTAATTAGCTTTTCCTTATAAGAATACTGTATTATTTTCATGTGATGGTTGTACATACAATAATAATATTTTAAATTTCCATTATGTTAACAAGTCCGTTTAAAAATGAAAACATGCAAGACACGTGGGATAATTGTAAGTAATGTAGAATAAAGACTTTATGAAATTATCTGAGAGCTCCGTTCAACTGACCAGTCGGCAAGTAAGCGATCGCTCCGCCCATATAGTCATGTTAAGATAACACGCGTATTCCGTTATTACGACACTCTTCGTTTATCTGACTATGTGGCTGCAATTAACGGATTCTGATTGGTTGGGTGAGTGATTGACAGCTGGCGAGTGGTTAATTAAAACAAAACAAATAACTTAATATGTTATCGGGTCGAATTTTATTACGAAAACTAGGCTTGTACGGGACCCACGCGTAAATACTTATTCCTTTAACAATGCATTTTTTATTAATGAACATTATTTCATTACATTGTTTGCAACAGAAGAAATGAACAATCAACATTTAAATGTGATTTTAGAGGTTTAATAAATTTAGTGAAATTGAACACTAAAAGCTGAAGGAATATTTATGATACAATTATTAGTTATTTCCCTAACTGTTGTTTTTTTGTGCAGTCACATAACACTTGCTATTAAAAACCGACTATTGGACAAACACAAGATAAATAATACCAAAACATCTGACATATTCAAAAGAACTGAGCCTTTTTAGACATGCAACGCACATATATATGTCAAGCCTATGGAATATCTGGAGCGATAAGAGCTTGGTCTGGAAAAGTATAACCTACTAATTATTAAATAATAACAGCTTTTCAGCGTAGCTGTAACACCCAGCTTTTCACCTTGAATGACCTTTACATATTTCCAGCAGACCTGAATGAATACATTCCATTCATTCCATTGTCTGATTTGAGCATAATCCCCCGGCACATTGGCAACATCACCGCGTCTTTGTAGTATAGATGTAATACCAATCAGTGTAGAGAAATGCGGACTACTCTCTGCCTGTTCATATTAAACATAAACACACATTTTGGCCCAGTTACAATTACGCAATATCGGTAAATGACATCCCAAAGACTTTAAGGGCCAGTGCTGCCGGGTCAGTGAATCGTTAGTGGAAGACGTTATGTACTATAAAAAACGCCTTATATTGATAACACAGTATTGCTTTTAAGAACACGAATTTTATGGAAAGAAGTGAATAAAAACGTATCGGTTAATGTCATGTATCTTGCATTGTGAGACACAATTTCCGAAAAAGAATAGTGTCCACGATAGAAGGTAAATCGTTTAATTATCTAAACACACATATGTGACGTACGCAGTCACTTTGTCTAGAAGATATTTCCTGCAAGCAAGAATAGGCTACCACCATTTAATAGTTTGCTATAAATAACACAGTGTGAGTTCAATTTTCGATCGCGTCATGCTAAAATGGGACTTGCAATATGCTGCCAGCGTAGAACCAGTCCAACTTTCGCATCCGCACAGTCTTGTTAGGATATCCATACAGATGAGGATAATCAGGAGCAGTATACGAAGCCTTGTGTGCTTTTGATAGCGGAAATCGTAGCCCTCGATCAGACTGCGCAGGTGCGCAGGTTAGGCTTAAGCTACGTTGGCGCCATATGTCATAAGACAAAGTTTCGCATGACGCGGATGTAACAGTGTAATTTGAATGTGTGGAAAGAAAACTGCGTCTTAATCAAATATCAAATGTTTCGATGACAAAAACATAAATTCATAATAAGCCATGTGTAGACATATCCGATGTGATCACACTTAGTAAAAATTGTTTATACGAATAATAGTATGTTGTTTAATATACGTTCACTTCATAACAAACATTTCATGCGGTGGTTATGCGACTTTTAAGTGAGAAAAAAAACACAACCATGCTTAAACCTTCGTTTTGAATTGTATAATTTAGCAATGTAAATTGTCTACCTTTATTTCAAAGTCAGGATATACGCCGATTATCTGTTTTTTGTTAAAGATATTTCCTGTTAGGTTTCACGTGGAGTTAATAACTGAGACAAGTGTATGGAATCTTATTTAGGCTGATTTACGAGTTTCCAGAGAATATGAATTTTTCATCAGATCTTGACTCGCATAATCGTCATTTCTACTGGCCGAAAGATGATAAAGTATATCACCATGTGGATAAACTAACCATTTCTTAATGTTAATAAAAGCCTTCTAGATCTAAAGACGCTGTATACTTAAGAACGATACAAATGGACGGAAATGATCTATATAATAAAATGCATAATTCTTGCACACAATATTTTACTTCAAATCCTTTGTAAAAACCCAGATTCTAACTTACAAATTACCCTATATGACTGAGTTTAGTATTTATTACAAGAAGATAGGGAAATTCCTGTCTGAAGTAGTTTTTCAGTAACTAAAGACTAGAGCTTAAAAATGTAAGAACTGATCAGGTATCAGCAGAGTCAGTTGATAGCTGATGGGTTCTTACATTTTAACATTTAAATATGCACTAAACAACAGGAGATCTAGTTAGTCAGGTCCTGACTAACTAGATCACCTGTCATTTAGTGCATCTTTATATGTTTCTGTTTTTTCCCTTTTCTTATCATTCATATACATGTAATTGCATACATTAACGTCTTGCATTCTTTGTTCTTGAAGTATTCATGAACTTGGTAAGTCCCCACATAACTTGGTTCATAAATAGTTCTAGAACATTAAATTCATGAATTATTCTTGCTCTTTTCATGAATTTTCAATTCATGAATTATTCTTGCTCTATTCATGAAGGTTAAATGGTCGCTTCATAAAGTGATCATGAAATATTCATTAATATGTGAGTTAATGAAGGTTCATGAATGATTCAAGGTTCACGAATTATTCATGAACAGATTAATTCATGAATTGTTCATGAACTCATATTTCAATAACTTGTTTAGAAAGCGGCAATTTCCCTTCATGAATAGTTCATGAATAGTTCATGAATGTTGTTCATGAATGATGCAAGAATGATTCATGAATGATTCATGAATAATTCATTTAACTCTTTCAGGGGGGTGTATCTATTGGAAGGTAATGGATAAACGAAATTCATTTGGTTTTAAATATATCGCAGTTACCGATAGGTTTAATCAATTGTCTAATCATGCATGTGTAAGTATCATAGTAACATCTGACGATAAGTTCGAAATTAACGCCGAATATATTTTCAAAGATATTCTTGTTGCATTTATTAACTGTATACATGTAAATATTGATAAATCATGTTATTCGTTAGGCATGGCAAGGTCTGACGTCGATGGAATGGTTTTAACACATTTGTAGAGGAACATTTTTGAATGTTACACACCAAATATTAAGCACCTGATGTTTCCGCTTTCGGAGAACACTTTTTTTAGTTTTCATTTTCTGTGTTAAGGTTTCACACACATGCAGTGTACTAAAACGATTCATATAACTTCGAAAGAGGGTCACCCAGTGATCATTCTTGTGAAGTTTCGCTAAATTATGCCAAGCAGTTTAAGATGAGATGCAGCTTAAACGAAACACTTAAGAATTGTACACGTGAGCTCATAAAAATAAAAAAAAAATCTGATAATTTTGCATGATATGCTTTAACATTAAGTACGTGTAAAACAAACTTAACGAATTTGTCAATATCTCACGCATGAGTAAGACAACCTTTTAAAACGTTTTCATTGGATACAGAACGTTTTCCCTATCAATCCTATGACCATTTTTTGATGATTGTTTTCTCAACATTAATGGCGCAACGTTAGTATATGACTTTTTTCTCCATAAAAATGTTTTGTAAAATAAGTAAAACTTATTTCGTTTAAAATATGTGATAATAAAGACCGTCACACCGTTGTCATTTCATATAATCTATTATTAAACACGTTGAGTTAATAAGTAAAGTCGTAAATAATTCTCGCCAAATGATCTCTAAATTACAGAATCCCTAGACTCGTTTTATAAAATAAATTATCGTATGATATGCCATCTAGAGTCGTTTCAGAAATATTATCAATAACGGAAATACACAATCTGTACATAATAATGATAATGCGTATGTAGGTTTAGTCATGGTTTACAAATAACTGCGCTTCTTTCGCAAATTTCTTCAATAATTATTTATGTTTCTATAAATAATTATGATGATAGCCGTGCATTTTAAATAATTATGTACTATCATATCGATGATTGCTATTCATTTTAATTATTTTTATTACAGATATGAACATTATTGTAATTATATCGAATGTAATAACTGTCTGAAAATTAATACCGAGACACATGTTCTGTCGTATTAAAACCCCGGCAATTACCTGGCAATCTGAACGCCTTTGTTTATTATGAAAGCGATGTTTCATCTCAGCTATAGCACAATTATGTTTCTGATCAATACAAACAATTGCATGACAAAACTTCAAGGAGCTCTTAACATTTTCTTTAATAAGTGGTAATAATGATTATTTGACCATTTAACCAACTTGTTCAACACATTTGACATATTATGCACACGTTTCATCAAGAAAAAATGAAGATAGTGGATGATTGTTGATTGTTATTATGACAAAGGACAAAGAAGCATTAAATTCAGTGAGCTGAAAATTACCAATCAGACTTAAATGACTAAATGTCGATTCTCCGGAAATAATTTAACACTCGGCAAAATCTCGGTCTTGACCCATATCGGAGACAGCAATGAGAAGAACACTCGGCTATGTTGACGAGGTCATTTCCAGCCGTTATGCAAGACGATTTTCCATGAGCCAGCTATCCAGCACAAATAGTATAGCACTTTCTGTATACATTCCATCACTAAACATCTTCCACGAATTCCAGAATATGCTACCAAAATTTGCCCGTTTACCATAACACGTATCTGACTCATATTTTTAATCGAAAAGTATTGTTTTCGTGTATGGATCAATTAGTTGATCAAAGAACGGATTCCTTCTTTAGCGTAAACATATAAATGGACGATATACACTCCAGGGATCGCCAGAATACTATAAAAGGGGAGAAAACATGAGGCAACCGGAAGTTTGGACTCACCATATCGTAACATCTCGCGCTACAGCGAAGATTGTTTTCGATGTCTTTATCCCACTTGAGACCATATTTTCCACTAAGGAATAAATCCGACGATGCGTTGCCTGTGTAAAAGTCAACTGTATCCGTATTGTGTACGTCTGATTTAGCCGGTAACTTGCTACAGGGTACGCATAAGGAGTTAAGCGAAAGCATCATAAATAACAAAAACACTATTTTTTTTAATTGCCGTGTCATTGCTTCATTCCGCATTGTAATTCACTTTAAGCACACATACATGCTAATCACGATTTGTACCCGTGATTCATCCATATTTAAATTTAAGAAATACATATTCATTATTTTCAGTATGTTCAATTTAAAGTGTTTCTTACAATCAGCTTTAAGAACGTTTAATATATGACACTATCTTCCAGTGCATTGTAGGTGACAATCATATATCAAAATACGTATTTCCGTTGCGAATACTATTTCATACTTATTGTATACAGATGTGGTCCATTTCGAATCTTAACAACCTGTGTGACTTCTTAAATACTGACTTAATGACTCCTACAATATGACCCACTCCATGATTTGCTAATAGTTTTATATGAAACACAATTTAACTGGCTCAGTACGTCTTCGTAACACCGAATCTGTTCACTGTATAACTCAACGCTCAACTTTCGCGTATTGCTTTTAAGCTACACCGCTTGTCAGACTAGCGCCTGTCGAAAAATCCGTTTCTGACTTCTGTATGATCGAAAAATACTGATGAACGCAACATAAAAAGTTGCGTGTATTCTACTGAGCTATTTGTTGTTTTTTTTAACAAAGCATCCGCATTCGCAGTTAAGTAAAGGGTAAGCAACCGCTCTATTACGAATACCACATTTAAAAACAAAATTCTAAATACAAAACACAATTATTATAATCGTATAAGTTTTCATGTATCGTGGTTTAATTTGTTATTTACGTGACGAAATGAGAAATAAATGTGTCATAGAAAACTGCGTCTAAATGAAATTCTAACATGCCATATATTTCAATCATGGAGAGCAAACTAATGTGAAATACATAATAAGCCATATAATGACATATATGATCTAATGAAGTATATTTGTAATGTACGTGTACATAATTATGGGTAATGGGTATTGTCTAAATGACATTTAATGGTGGTTTATGAATTTCATTTAAATTTAAATCACAATGGTGATTGATGAGGAGTCTTTTTCAGACATTTTTTATAAATGCAGGTCACAGACATTTGAAATTGCTGCAATAATTACCAAGTGGGATGAGTGTTATGTTCTGAATTAGGCGATCAAAGGCATAACAAATAACACCACTGTAGAAAATATATTCATTTAGAACATTTATGAAAGAAATACAATGTCAAACAAATCGCAATTGTCTTCCAAAAGGAATTTAAATAAAAACACACATTTATTATTGTAATTTGTAATAAAATACTTCTGTGTTATCCATATTTGGAATTGAAAAAGTGAAAAAAGTATAACATTATGTTGTTGTTTTTTCGTTAATATGTGTCAATGTTATTTGTATATGTTGATGTTGTTTTTATTTTTTAAACATGGTTTTCTTACTATCATTATGTAATTGCTTACTAGTATTTAATACTGATATTAGCGTTATACATCAGCTGAATATTCCTAGTTACAGAACATAATTGTGTTGAGCATTATTAATACAACATTTAACAGATAAACATACATAACATATTAGATAAAATGAATAATAAGAAATATACACTGTAAAGGTACAATACAATTACCAATATTAAGTTAATAAGGCGTCATTTTCTTTATGTCGAGCTACTAATGGCATTTCATTTCGCATGGTGTATTTTTCCGCAGGTTTGGTTGTACATTCGTATCTTGACGACATATGTACTCGATTTCTTTCCAGAAACTAACCACTGGTGGTCACGTGACTTACGTCAACCCGTTCAAACAATCAACCGCGTATTCGTGTCTCTAGAGAGCCTTGTGGGAAAATGAGCGTAACATGCTTATATATAGGCTCTTTCGTCTATTATTGTCANATATGTGAAGTGAAACTTATGGATCACTATGCATTATTGAGATTAATGAGTATGTCATGCTGTTTTTTAAGTCTCTTGTAAATCTTTTAGATTGGCAATGTACTGTATTTTAATTTGTGATATGTATGTAATGTTATACTGTGTATATTGATGAGACTATAATAAAATACATATACATATTGTTGTTGCGGTTAATAATTAGGATAATATTTTATAAGACTAGTATCCTATTATACTTGTTATTGTTTAAATAAATATCGAAGAGCTTGTGTTTATTTTAATGTAAAAAACTGCTTTCAAATACACCAGGAATAAACGGTATTAAAAGGTAACTTTAAAGAAGAAATGCTTGCAATGGCTGTTGTAATTTGATGTATTGAGCTTGTACTACGAACCGTGTGATAGTGTTAATAGGACATAAGGGAATTCGAACAATAGTTAATTAGCTTTAATGGAGAGTTAATATCATTTCAATGGTATTGGTTTCTTCGACTAAATGGTTGATTAGAAAATAGTAGCCATGCTTCGTATGTATTCTTTATGTATCAATGATATGTTTATTATTTTCTTTTTCTATCAACGATGAATTTACGCGCGTTGATCTTTACAGAATCGGGATCGTATTCGTTACAACCAGTAAATTATTATTATGAAGACTTTCGATTTGGTATATTTCGTCAACAAACAATGTGTAGCTGTCCGGCGGGTAACTCGGTTGTCATATTGCGCGGACTTTGGTTTCCTGTTTTAAATTAACAAAATACAAACTGTGTTATTTGTCGATGTGTCGAATTACAATGTCCTGTCAAGTCTGCAGACTCAGTGTGGCATGCTTGACAGAGATCAACAGTTTACATTTCTCGATGGCGTAAATCTTAAATAATATGCAAACACAGTTTACGTTAAAGAATGCTGAAACTAAAATGCAATCGTGCTGCAGATAAGTATTATGTTGATGGTAAATGCTATAATTGATATTTACAATTACATTGTATAATAATTTCGACATTTTTAAATTAATCCGTGTCGGTTTATTTTCATATGTGTATTGTAAGCAATACTTTTAAGAAAATATTGTGTTTACATATACCAACATGCTTTGTTTATAAATTGTAATTTGGATATACTAAATTCTTGGTTAACACTTTCCAGCGAATGAAACATTAATACGATTTCTCATGGAATAATTCGCTGCAAACCGAATGTAGAATATACATTCGTCTAAAATCGCCAGTAACAATAAATGTATTATTTAACATGTAATTAATTGTTCTAACTTGACAGAGTGGAAAACAAAACAGCAAACACACGTCTAATTCGTTAGCAATATGACAGCCATGAACACTAATTTAGGTGACACGACACACGCCCATACCGTTAAGTTAAAATATAAAACCAAAACTCGGTCACAAGTTGTATGAACGTCTATGCGTAGAGTTCAACTAATAATCAGGAAGTACTGACCTTGTTATTATCGACATGTGCACTGTGCACTAGTATTATGGTATTTGTTTTAATAAACTGCCATACAATGTATATCGTAACCAAGGTAACAGCATTGTATTAAAGTTTAAAAATCAAAATACTGAAACCTTGAGAATATCATGGTTGTTGACCGGAAATAAACCCACACCAATATAAAAGTGTCCGCACATTTTTGTCAGAAAGTATTTGTATGATGTTACAAATGCGGAGATATTGATTATTATTGTAACGTTAGCTAACAAAAAGAAGCTCCGTCAATTTCACTTTTGAAAATCACATAACTTAAAGTTTCTGAGTTTCCTACTACAAATCGAAACACTGAATGTTTAAAACGGTTTCACGCATTACGCTTTTCGTCGTTACCATTCAAATAAAACTATGATTACATAGAAAGACTGTTTGTTGAGCGACCAAAAAAATGAGAATAAATTGTGATATATCCTTCTTTCGATACATACTGATATGGTATTCTATAGAAGGTTTGTTATCAAACTACTTTTAAGTTACAGTTTACCGACATACTTACTCATAATCTGTTAACACGATTCAAATGTAGTTATTATTACACAACGAAAGACATACCAACTGTGCATAACTAAAACATAACGTATAATTATACAATTGTACACTGTAGTTAACACTTTTCCTTAGTGGTAAGCGCGAAAGAAATTCACCCGGAGGCTGTAGGTTTGATTCCACGACAGGAAGTGACGTATGCTTTAATGAATTAAACGCTTTAATGATAGAAGACATACGAACCTAGTTAGTCTCGAAATTTTAACATATTCTAATGAATTGATTAACTTTAGTTAAACATAAGTAAATATGTTTGTTGCAATGTTTAATGAAAATAAATGTTTATGTAACGTAATAAATAGTGATCATCGTATAATTGTATATTTACATTAAGTTTAATATAAATACCAAAATTTACAACATTACAATCTAATATGATTTAATTTAACATTTAACTATGTCTTTTGGTTAATGAAGTTAAGCAATTTTACAAATTTCTCAAAATTACGCAAATAATATGCCAATGAGTCCCTTTAACAATTGACACCGGAAACAGTATACGATATTGTACATACATGAAAAATTCCTTCCTTAACGGGTTTGCATCTCATTTACAATTTCAACGATGTAATTGATATCTTCATATTTTCATATGTTGATATAAGAAATAAGATATAATCGAAAACGGTTTAATTATATGCAAACATTTCTGTTGTAATTTGTGCGTTTTTTTTAATACGCTGTTTAAATTTAAAGCCTTAATAGTTCAAATGTAGAGCTTATATTTTACTAAGAAAGGTCCCGGACTCAAATCCCTTGGAAGCTATTGAACTTTTTTACCTTTTTTTCTATTGGTGTTGTACTATTTGAAATGGTAAATACTTGGGAGTAACTATCTTTAAAGTCATCAAAAAAAGGAATGTGCGAACACGTACATTTAAATAATTATTCATGCAAAGTGTATCACTTCAGATATCATTCGCTGCTTACCCCTAAAAAATCATCATAAAAAGAGTGCAACAAAACTGACAATTACAAAAATGAAAAGTTACAACTGAAAATTAAATACTAGTGACAAGTTTGGGATGATAGAACAGTTATTAAAAAGTTTACTTAATGTTTGTATTTAAATAAATACACATGTCTTGTATTTCGTATTGAACGTTCTATCTACAAACACGCACGTGTATAAACCCATTATGGTAGTCATGTTCTGTCGAAGAAAATTAAACGGCCGATTTGTCAATCTTGGCTCAAATATAATTTCTGTTATCTACATCAAATCAATTAAACAACGGCCATCAATTGCATTCATTAACATATCGAATACGATCAAACAAAATTTAAACAATAAAAAAAGCTATGTGGTTATTTATTAACGTTAAGATTCCGTTTTATGGCCATTGTTTATGTACCTACGGGTTGCGGAAAGCAATTATGTGTATTGATAAAGCGTCAAAGGTAGGTGCTGTTTATTCCCGACCTGCTAATAAATTACTACAAACACAAGAGACGATCCGATTAATGCTTTATGAATGATCACTTAGAGAATAATACTGGAAAGTAGGTCGTTCAGTAAACAGGCATACAATACTGAATAGAAATACAACTTCTGACGTACACACAGTGTGACTTCATGAGCTTTGAGAAAGTGTAATATATGACACTATATTCCATCGCATTTTAGGTGACAATCGTATATCAAATATCTTAATTTCCGTTGCGTGTACTATTACATAATACGTGTATACAGATGTAGTCCATTTCAAATCTTAACAACCTGTGCGACTTCTTTAATACTGATTTAATTACTCCTATATTATGACCCACACCATGATATGCTAATAGTAATATATAAAGCACATTATTACTGGCTCAGTACGTCCTCGTAACGCGTTTCAAGGTTCTAGTGCTAATAGTGTAGGAGGAAATATGATCCGATCAAAAAAAAACGGAGATCAATACAATATCCTTACGCTTTTAAAAGCGTGGGGATAATGAAGCTTGGCCTGAGTTTTGAATCCAGGGGTATGATTTGAACAACAGTATACAGGACCACTATACGATGTTCATTTATTGACCTTTATGAACAGGAAATGCAATTTGAGGAAAGATTCTTCCCAAGTAGAGTCAATTAAATTATCCTGATATTTCAATATCTGCTTTAAGATAAATCACCCAAAACATTGGTTGTGTGTCAAATATATATAAATGAGAACAGCGGATAGGATGTGTGCTGTTCAGTATTTAGAAATACACACTATTCTGCGCAATCCAGATCATTCTGTTCAGACGACATACCGACACATATTTTGGTCCACTTACAAATAAGCATTACTATCCATCTCGCAGAATTTTGGGTGCAGTGCTTATTAAGTAAATGGTCGATTGGAAGCCGGAAAAAGCTACATTGCTTTAAGAATATCGGTTAATGCGATTTATTTGTACTATTTAAAGCATTGTATTTTCGTTTAAATATCTAATTATACATGTATGACATTCATATCAACATGTGATAACGCCGAATATCTTTTTTGTTACAATCATTTACGATATACATGAACATTTTGATAAATCATGTGATTCGTTAGGTATTGATAGTTTTGACTTTGTTTTAAAACCCCGGAAATTCACTGGCAATATAAATGTTACGTAAGCGTTTTGTCATCTTGCTCACACTGAAACTCCTGTTTCAGATCAATAGACATATATAAATAGATAGATAAAACATTAAAATCAAATGGTCATATTTTGTGCTTCAAATAGGGAAATAGAAACACTTTTGACTACTAGAAAAAAATATTGGATGGTTTTATGTACTTAAAGGATAAAAGGAATTTCGTCTTAATGGTATAACGTCAAATCACCGATTTGCCTGTAATTGAAGTGCTTAACAACTGATTATTTTGATTTTCTCGCCCGGTTATTGCATATTCATTCGGGCTCTATGATATATCAAACGACGACATAATATATGTTTGTATATACTGTACCAGTTATGGGATACCAAAACTACTTTTAAAGCAGCAATCGCTCATTACAAACCGTGGGAACGAAGGATATACAAATGGACAAGCGTGTTGCTTAAGAAAGCATGATAGGATTGTTAAAGTTGAAGGATTGTGTGCATTATACACTATAATTGCATAAACTCTATATATAATGCCCTCTGGCGGGGTGCAGAAACATGGCATAGGGAAGGCTTGAACGGGAGAAACCGTGTATTTACCAGGCGATTCACGTGCCGTTCAAGCCCTGTTATGTGTTTTTCATATCAATAAACTGGTCCAGGCGCAGTTACTTCCCAAAGTAATGGCTGACCGGGAAGCGCGTTCAGGTTATTGGCCACAACCTGGGTATTTTTGCAATCTATTGTTCCAAAAAGATTGTGACACATATAAAGTTATTAATATAGTTAAACAGGGGCCACATTTTGAATTGAAAACTGCCTATCCGAAGGTAAAGTCTCGCCATTTGTGATGATGACCGTGTGGGGATATGCAAAACACAACCTCGAACTGTATGACGTCATATGAAATAATCGAATTATTTTGTCGATGTCGAATAAACAAGACAAATTGTTTTCAATGTAATTTACATTTATTTTGGTATGTGTGATTTGTTTATGCAATAATAGCGAAAATACACATGTTCTCGGACATGATCATCTGCGCACTCGGACAGGAAAGGAATTTTTCGAGCGCCCGCAGACCATGCCCTCGAAAACGTGTATTATCCCTATAATCTACCATTAAATAATTTAGAGCAACACAACGGATTGGCTATTGAAAATGGCTGTGTTTGCTATGCGTGANTGCAGTGCTTATTTAGAAAATGGTCGATTGGAAGCCGGAAAAAGCTACATTGCTTTAAGAATATCGGTTAATGCGATTTATTTGTACTATTAAAAGCATTGTATTTTCGTTTAAATATCTAATTATACATGTATGACATTCATATCAACATTTGATAACGCCGAATATCTTTTTTTGTTACATTCATTTACGTTATACATGTACATTTTGATAAATCATGTGATTCCTTGTTTTAAAACCCCGGAAATTCACTGGCAATATAAATGTTATGTAAGCGTTTTGTCATCTTACTCACACTGAAACTCCTGTTTCAGATCAATAGACATATATAAATAGATAGATAAAACATTAAAATCAAATGGTCATATTTTGTGCTTCAAATAGGGAAATGGAAACACTTTTGACTACTAGAAAAAATATTGGATGGTTTTATGTACTTAAAGGATAAAAGGAATTTCGTCTTAATGGTATAACGTCAAATCACCGATTTGCCTGTAATTGAAGTGCTTAACAACTGATTATATTGATTTTCTCGCCCGGTTATTGCATATTCATTCGGGCTCTATGATATATCAAACGACGACATAATATATGTGTGTATATACTGAATCAGTTATGGGATACCAAAACTACTTTTAAAGCAGCAATCGCTCATTACAAACCGTGGGGACGAAGGATATACGAATGGACAAGCGTGTTTCTTAAGAAAGCATGATAGGATTGATAAAGTTGAAGGATTGTGTGCATTATACACTATTATTGCATAAACTCTATACATGTATATAATGCCCTCTGGCGGGGTGCAGAAACTTGGCAAAAGGAAGGCTTGAACGGGAGAAACCGTGTATTTACCAGGCGATTCACATGCCGTTCAAGCCCTGTTATGTGTTTTTCATTTCAATAAACTGGTCCAGGCGCAGTTACTTCCCAAAGTAATGGCTGACCGGGAAGCGCGTTCAGGTTATTGGCAACAACCTGGGTATTTTTTCAATCTATTGTTCCAAAAAGATGGTGGCACATATAAAGTTATTAATATAGTTAAACAGGGGCCACATTTTGAATCGAAAACTGCCTATCCGAAGGTAAAGCCTCGCCATTTGTGATGATTACCGTGTGAGACATATGCAAAACACAACCTCGAACTCTATGACGTCATATGAAATAATCGAATTATTTTGTCGATGTCGAATAAACAAGACAAATTGTTTTCAATGTTATTTACATTTATTTTTGTATGTGTGATTTGTTTATGCAATAATAGCGAAAATACACATTTTCTCGGACATGATCATCTGCGCACTCGGACGGGAAAGGAATTTTTCGAGCGCCCGCAGACCATGCCCTCGAAAACGTGTATTATCCCTATAGTCTACCATTAAATAATTTAGAGCAACACAACGGATTGGCTATTGAACATGGCTGTGTTTGCTATGCGTGAAAATAATGGCTCAAAATGACTGATATAATTAGTTTAAATTAATAATATTTTTCATTGTTACAGTTTACAAACACAAGTTACATATCGAAAGTAAAAATGATTAAATTACGCATTTAAATTACAAAATATTTTTAATATATAATGTGATGAAGACTTAATGTATATAGGATCGGTATGAGTGTATTGTTTATAGTCTTCGATGAATTGTTGAATCATGATACATAAAAGGTACATATAAGAAAATCCATTTCCATTTTATGTGAAAAAATGTTCCATATCTGAGAATACTTTTCACAGTTGGAGATGACAGGATTTTTTTCCGTAGTGGTCTGTTGTTCCAAGAACGGTCTTTCTTACCTTTTCGGTGTTGACCAAATTACATTTATCTCTAACTCACCCATGGCTAGCCTAATTAAAATGCATGAACTCGATCAGGAAAAAAGCGTATGAAATAACACGGAAATATAAGCAATGATCAATCCGGAAGTGATATTAAATTAAAAGCAATCCCATTACATCGCTCGATGCGTAAAAGCATCATATGGTGTATGCGTTTCGTGTATCATTTTTGTTTTACGTATTGACTTATTTTCCAATTATCGTTGTGTTCTAGTGGAAATAATAGCTGAATATTTGTCATCCTAAAAGAAATGCAATTATCGTGGGAACGATTATGGTAAGCAGGTTCGCTAAATTTCATAACATTGTTGTCATTCCATCTCAATATGCGAATTTGTTTAGTAATACATTGTAAAATCCGACAAAGTTCGGTTGGTTCGTGGCATGATTTGCCATAAGTGATGTGTACACTGAAAAATATAATTTGGTCAAACACGCCTCTAAATCAATACCGATAACATTAAAACGTGCTGTATTACGTTACATATACGTACAATAAATGACAAATTAATAACATCAATTAATGTCCATGATGCTCCACTTTAAAGATAAGCATAGAGGAGCATTTTCAAATGTAATTATTCTTTAAACGAGATTGCAATAACAAAAACAAAACATACTGTGCATATCAATCACTTAGAGATGTTAATATCAATACATTGATGTCTTAGCGTAGAGAATCTAAAAGCGATCTATTCCTTTCTAAACGTAGATATTGTAAGTAGTAAGTCGCGATACAAACATAACTTATCTACACTGAACAATTGTGTTAGCGATACACGCAATCGTCATGCGAAAATGGGTCTTATGCGATATGTGGAAGGAGTAGCCCAGGAACTATCCTGTCCGCTTTAAAGTGTGGAAGAGTGTCGTGGTCTCATAAGCGGGCTGGTAGCTCCTGAACATTTTGTCTAAATGTGCAAGCTAGTCTGGAGCTACGCTGACCGCTTATGGCATAAGATCCATTTGAGCAATACGCCATTCAAACGCAGCGATTAAAAAAGAGATGTATGCAAATCTAAGCCTTTAAATTGTTAAAAGTGTAAACTGAGAATATATATTTGGAGGTTTTTTGATATCATAGGAAATCAGACGAAACGAATGAGTATTTGAACGTTTTTCTCTTCCAATTGAAGAAATCTGATATAGCATAACAACAAACGTCACCTATTATATCAAATTTTATTAATGACACTTATCAAACCTTTAGTGATTAAGACGGTATGTTAAGGCCAAACAAAATAATCTGTGTTTAGGGACATGGTCTGAAAAAAGATAGGCTCTGTTTTGTATTGTTGTTGTTTGTGTTTCTATCTTCTTTGTGTTGATCTCGATGTCTGTTAAGGAAAACAATATCGAATGGGTATATTGGTGTTATTTAATCGAGCAATATGCATTTATAAGAAGGGAAAAAAACGTTATTTTATATTGACTTTTTATGACTCAAAGAACTTCAAGGAGTTCTGAGAGTTTTGTTGAAATAGGATGTGAATATGATTATTTGACCAGTTAACCATCTTTTTCAAAACATGTGACATAGTTGTTGTTTCACTGCAAAATTGTGCCGGGAAATACTGTAAACAAGTTGCATCAAGAAAGATTAAGATAATTGTTGATTGTTGTTGGTAATAATCACAATTGACAACGAATGGCTACAAATGCCCACCATACGCATTAAATGTGAGCTGAAAATGACAACTCAGACTTAAACGTCCAAACGTCGATTCTCCGAAAATAGTTAGTTATACACTCAGTCAAATCTCTGTCTAGACCCAGATCAGCGACAACAAGGAGAAGAACACTCGAATATTTTCACGAGGCCATTTCAACCCGTTAGGCCAGTCGATCTGCGTATTAGTAAATTCTAAATGCCATATATTTCGATCTTGAAGAGCAAACTAATGTGAAATACATAATATTCCATTCGAGGACATATATACTATGATCTGATGGCGTATATTTTGAATGTACGTGTACATAATTATATGTAATGGATATTTCATTATGTCAAATAGGCGTTGAAAGGTGTTTTATGAATTTCATTCACATTAAAAGCACATAAAATGGTAATTGATGATGATTTTTTTTTCTGAAATTATGTATAAAGTTCATATGGTTTTGAAATGTATGCATAACTTACCAAGTGGGATTAGTGCTCTGTTCCGAAGTCATAAATAAAGACATGTTCTGAGGCGTTCCAAAGTCATAAATACTAATACAACTATAAAGCATGTATTCATGTAGAACGTGTATTTAAGTAATACCATGTCAAACTAATTGCAATTGTACTCCAAAAGGAATTTAAAGAACAAACAGATTTTTTGTAATTTGTCCTTCAATACATTTGTTTAATCCATATCTGGAATTTTAGAAGTGAAAAAGTATATGTTGATGTTGTGTTTGTTTTTTAAACATGTTTCCCTTACCTCAATTATGTAACTGATTGCTTTTCTTGAATACTGAAATTAGCGTTATACATAAACTCAATACTTCCAAGATACATAATCACATTTTGTTGAGAATTATTAATACACCATTTAACAGATAAACATACATAACATATTAGATAAAACGAATAATAAGATAGGATACACTGTACAGTTACAATAAAGGTACCTATATTAACTGAATAAGGCGTCATGTTCTTAATGTCGAGCTACTCATGACATTTCATGTCGCATCGTGTATTTTTACCCAGGTATGATTGTACATTCGCATCTTGAGGACATATGTATTCGATTTCTTTGCAGTAATTAACCACTGGAGGTCACGTTACAGAATTCAACTGTTCAAACAATCAACCGTGTAATCGTGTGTCTACACAGCCCTGTGGGAAAATATGGACAACATGCGTATCTAAAGACGCTATACATGTCATTTGATAGATGGTTCCGGTAAAGTTATTACACATTGTTGTTGCGGTTCATATGATGATAGAGCTTGTGTTTATGCGAATGAATAAAAGGCTTTTAAAAACGTTTGGAACAAGCCATATACATAGGTAATATTTAAAAAACGAATGCCTGCAATTACTGTCGTAATTTGATGTATTGGGCTTAAACAAAGCTCTGTGGTAATTTATTAACGTAAAGATTCCGTGTGGCCATTATTTATGTACCTTCTGGTTGCGGAAAGCAATAATGTGTTTTGATTAATCGTTTAAGGTAGGTGCTAAGTATTCCCGACCTGCTAATAAATACCTACAAACAAAACAGACGATCCGATTAATGCATTATGACTTATCAATAAGAGAACAATACTTAAAAGCAGGCCGGGCAGTTTACAGGCATACAATACTGAATAGAAATAAAACTTCTGACGTACACACAGTGTGACGTTATGAGAGAGACCGTATTATAACATTCGGTCATTATTTTTTGGCAATGTATACACAAAAATAAAACTGAGGTCACCGCGTTAAAACGGTTAATGCGACTAAATGACAGTAACTCAAGGGCACCTTTCTACTGAACAGTCGCCAAGTAAGCGATCGCTCCGCCCATTTAGTTCTGTTTACATGAAACGCTTATTCTGTTACTACGACACTCTTTGTTTATCTGCTTATTTATGAATGAACATTATTAAATTAAATTGTTTGCAACAGAGGAAAATGTAATCATGAAAAAACACTCAACACGATTTACTTTTTTTGGTTAAAAACAAGGTTAGCCCGACAAATATGTTAAATATTGTTTAAATAGTCCTACTTAATCGACAAATATGTTAACAATTATTTAATAAGTAGTACTCAACCGCATAGTTAAAATAGTCGTACTAATATTTAATAAGTGTATGGTCCGTTTTAACAGATAGCGCAATAAAAACGTCAGGCGTTAATAGTATGACGGAATATTACATTTTTATTTACGCATCAGCGTTCTTATTTTATACGCATTGCAAATAATTAAAAAATGAATTCGGAACCGAACGTGCATAAATAAACGTGGACGAACGACTGTTTTAGGCAACATCGAGAAATGCCGCAAAAGGCAAAACGCATGGTAGGGTGTGAACTATGTTTTGTCTTACATTCCATGACCTTCTCCTGTGATAATATAAATGTGATATATGCAGTTTAATTGATTAAGTTAAATTGAACATTAAAAGCTGAATGAATATCTAAAACACATTTATCAGTTATATCTCTAAATATTGTTGTTAAGTGAATCTTTGGCAAGCACGTACTACATTATATTTAAAAAAAAAAAACTATTGAACAAACAAAGGCTAAATAAAACAAAACAATCTGACAAATTCAAAAGAGCTTGAGTCTGAGCATCTTGAGAGGAAACATCTACACATATTTGTCTAGCCTAGAAATATCTATAGTGATACGAACATTGCGGGAAAGTTTGTAACCTTATAATTGTCGGTTTGGTTATCAGACGATTACATTTTGTATGTTTCACGTGGAGTAATAACTTAGACATTCGCTGTGAATGGTTTCTTATTAAGGCTAATTTACGTGTTTCTTACCGCGACTTTATCCAATGCAATCATCTGGTTTATATGGTGATTGTCATTCGAAAACATTGTACAGGGATTATTTTTATTTTAATCCGCACAATAATCAAACTTTTAGATCTAAAGACGCTGTATAGTTTAGAACGATACAAATGAAAGAAAATGATATCTGTAAATAATATGTTTAATCAGGTTGGAATTAAAATATCATTCGCATTATCAAAATTAATCGGTCAACATTTTAGTTCTTCTTTTCTGTATTTATCTATGACTATTTCAAAGAAAGAATTATTCTTTTGTGTAAAAATATGAATACATGATATATAAACTAGGCATCGCCTAAAATACTATAAAAGGGGAGAAAACAAAAGGCAACCGGAAGTTTGGACTCACCATATCGTAACATCTCGCCCGACAGCGAAGATTATTTTCAATGTCTTTATCCCACTTGAGACCATATTTTCCATTAAGGAATAAATCCGTCGATGCGTTGTCTGTATTAAAGTCGCCGATATCCGAATTGTGTCCGTCCAATTTAGCCGGCAACTTTCTACAGGTTACATATAACGAGTTAAGCGCTTGCAGCAGAATCAACAAAAACACCATGTTTTTAAATTGCCGTGTCATTGCTTTATTCCGCATTTATCTTCAATTAAAGCACAAATATAGGCTAGTCTAGATTTGCACCAGCGATTTATCCATATTTCAATTTAAGATATACATATTCATTATTTTCAGTATGTTTACTGTTACGTTGTGCTTACAATCAGCTTTAAGAACCTTTAATATATGACACTATCTTCCATCGCATTTCATATGACAATTGTATATCAAAATACTTATTTCCGTTGCGTATACTATTTCATAAAAATGGTATACATATGTGGTTCATTTTAAATCTAAACAACCTGCGTGATTCTTTAATACTGACTTAATTACTTCAACAATATGTCCCACGCCATGATATGCTAATATGATTATTTGAAACACAATATAATGTCTCAGTACGTCCTCGTAACGCAGAGGCTGTTCACTGTTTAACTCAACATTGAAACATTCGCGTATTGCTTTTAAGCTTCATCGCTTGTCAGACGAGCGCCAGTCGAATAATCCGCCGCTGACTACTATATTATCTGAAAATACTGACGAACGCAACATTAACGGTTACTTGTTATTCTCCGAGCTATAGATTTGTTTTAACAATGCATCCGCAGTAAAAGGTAAGCAAGTCTATTTAAATACAGCGGCAACAGTAATAATAACAATTTGGGATTGTTGACTCATCTAAACCTTGTGCAGTGTTCCTGACAAAATATAAAGGTAAATATTGAAACAAAATTAAATATATAAGAGCAAGACTTTCATGCACAGCATTCTGTTCAATCCGATATTTCGACTAATAGCGATTGATGATGATTCATGTTAAAGCTCATAGCAATGTATTCAAACATTAAATACAACATGGAATAAGGACACAACTCTCAAACTAAGGACACATGAGTAATGGTTCTTGCATTGCTCTTAACATAACTCGACATATCTACCTATATACTAACAATTTTATACCTCTTATCATACTCCAGATGTGTTCTTAATAACATGCACTGCCAAACAGTGTGTGCATACTCACCTTAAGTTTAAGGTCGGCCACATTTTAATCTGGGTCGCATTTGTCTGAAACCTAGGTCATTAAATCACATCTTAGACAATTCGTGTAACCACTTCAGAAGCCTCATTTATACTTCAATCTTGATGGGACTTCATAATATTTATCTTGATCAAATTTAGAATGTGATCGAGGTCACCAGATAAAAAATCCTATCACATAGAGGCACTTAAGTTTAATGAAACGTGGTTTAAGTTTAAAGCTGAAACATATTTTCTTTAAATATATTCCCCGGGACCAATTTTATTTTCAAAGGGTAGTAGCATTCAAGTTTTGAAGAAGGCTTATAGCGTCTGTACACGGCAACGCACCCCCTTATCAGATCTACCTATTTACAATGAACTTTCAAGTTGATACATTAAAACAGTATTTGAGCTATGCCAAATAAAAACAAATAATTACATTATGAAGGTCAGATGAACAAACGGAATCCTGTATGAACCCTAATACAACTGTGTCTTGCTGGGTTATAATGCCAATGTATTTATAACTGACTAGTTGAGCTAAAGATTGTAAAGCATATATGCTAAGATGTTACATCTTTTGCATGAAGAACCCTTTGTAATAATCTAACATGCCAAGAGTCAAAGGGTTAACACGAAAGTCAAGGAAAACCATGCTGAAGACGTATCTGGTGCAGTGCTTACATCCGCAACATGTGGAAGGTTTTGCGCATGCGAAGTATGATACATATTTTCTTAAAGTATCATATATGTATACTCTAAAGGGGGTCATCGAGACAATCATCATTAAATATTTTAGGAATAGTCCTATCAAAATGAACAAATACAAGTGCTGTTAATAAACTCTTTTGTATTGATAAGACTTACACAATTTATTCACTAATTAAAAAGGATTTAGGACAATATTAGACTTACACTGACACTGAACCATAACCTGTGCTTTCTAAATACGTAGCAAATAGACCATCATACACAAAGAAGTAATCGCACTATTTATATCAATGTATAACGGTTGTTATAAGCACAGAGTGGATTGAATTTGGTATAAAATTTAGATGGTTGCCTTATTTATAATCTGATTTTCTTTTACTCAATTATAGAGGATCACAAGTTTTCAAAACGTTAATTTCAGGATGTTGCCAAAAAAGCGCAGGTAAAAAGTTGAACCGTTGACGTATCATTTTGTAACTATTAACTTTATCTCTGAATGTTTGCAAAACACATTTGAGTTAGACCATTTGAAAATATAAAGCGAATATAATTTATCAATCATAAAATAAGTATCACTATATTTGCATAAAACGTCTCATTTATTAGACTACAAAGAGTACCAGGAAGGGAGTCGGAAGGGTAGGTCCCAATACCCAGCTCTTGCTCTTTCCCTAGACTGCAATCTCATTTGTCGCCTGTTAGAGATTCGAACATCTGTTATACTATGAACTTATTGAGATATTATGAATTAAAGCTCAAACATGAGGTCAAAACTAGAGGTAATAGTGAATCACTTTCAGTGTATATGTTACACTCTTTGACTAAGATATCCATTGTTGTCTTATTCGGGATATGTTAAATATCCAATACTTCGTCCATGTTGACAACACATATCTGCAGATTATTTTCCTTATACACATTTACTTGTCAATCGTCGTTGTTTTTTAATTGGGTGTACATTTAACTTTAAAATTGCTTTGTTATGTATTATCAAATCAGTTTTCACATTATAAAATGTTAAATGTTGAATAAATACTTTCAGGGCGTTCTTTGGTATCTACCATTTTTCTCACTGGGTCATACTTACAATAATTCAATGACGTCACGGTGTATGTTTAATCGTTTTCGCATAAAATGGACCTGTTCCCCATGAAAAAAGTGGACAATAATTGAAAACTGCGCCGAAGTACTACTACTACTACTACTACTACTACTACTACTACTACTACTACTACTACTACTACTACTACTACTACTACTACTACTACTACTACTACTACTACTACTACTACTA
>VMBQ01000072.1:107407-138631 GCA_007657795.1 Dreissena rostriformis | reverse complement strand
TACTACTACTACTACTACTACTACTACTACTACTACTACTACTACTACTACTACTACTACTACTACTACTACTACTACTACTACTACTACTACTACTACTACTACTACTACTACTGCTACTACTACTACTACTACTACTACTACTACTTCTACTGCTACTACTCATTTTTGTACTACTACTACTTCTACTACTACTTCTACTACTACTAGTACTACTACTACTACTACTTCTTCTTCTACTACTACTACTACTACTACTACTGCTACTGCTACTTCTACTACTACTAGTACTACTACCGTTATAACGTTAAAACGATATAACGCAAACACTTGACGAATATATCACTGACGAAATATTTGAAGCATGCGCGTACCACTTTAGAGATACCTGTAAATATCATTAGATTAGACAACGTTAATTATCGTTCGCTTGAACATTGAAACAACATTAAGGAAATCTAAAATTAATTGAGCAAATTAAAAACCCGTTTGCACTATTTCCTAATAGACTACATGATAACGGAATTTGAAAAGACGGTTTTACTGTGATAACTACTTTACTATAACTGCTTTGTTTTGCGCCTTACATTTACCGTTGGATATTATATAAAATTCAATGAACCCTATTTAAATATCGGTTAATATCTAGTATTCGAATTCCACCGAAAAATAACGTGTTGAAAAATTTGAAAAATAAGAACTTAGAAACGTAAAAGATGAAACATAACATATATATGATATAAAACATATATATGATATACAAAACATATATATGATATACAAATTATATATATGATATAAAAAAGCGAAATAACACTCATTACTTAAAACAATTTTCATTTCGTTCTGTAAATTAATATGATAATAGGTGCTTCCTTATTTACAGACAAAAGCTTATTTGGTAACGATGCATTGTATTAAATCATTAAATATAAGGGCATTATTGTGTACATTAATATGATAATTCTTTAAAATTGTATATATTGCTTGATGAAACAATATGCTGTTTACATCTTCCAGGCCTATCGATCATATTATTAACTTGTGTAATGTTGTGATATTAAGCGTCAGGAATTCAAAGCTTGCTAGGTGAAGCGTAGTGGATATGGCGTCCGCTTAGCGACTGGGATGTCTCGGCGTAAATCCCCATAGTGGGAGCGCTCTTTACATTACCATTAAGCCGATAAGTACTGATTCTACCCACAAAACGAACTCAAGAATGTCTCAATAAGCCTCAGGCTTTTAAATAAATATATTTCAATTAAAGATGGCTAAAGCTGCTGATTATAGCATAGTCTCATATAACGTAATCAACCAACGTGATGTATCAGGATTATTAATGTAGAATTATGAAGAAGTATATCGGAAGTCTTTTGCATTTAAAATATTTCATAAATACAGGTATCTTGCATCGTATTAATTTGAGTTCGCCACATATTGTCGACCAGTTAAAAATAATGTCGCTATTAAAGTAAAACCAACCAGTGTATAGCATTTTATGAATCACCGTCTACACTGCATACACTTTGTATGCAGCTATATAGTAACATTATGAAAGCAAACTGAATATTATATCATCCATATGTCCTGATTTATACATTCGAATAACACATACAACGAATATGTCGGTAATCATGTGAGCTTATTTATCCGTCAATCATCTTTTTTTCTTGGCTTAGCCGCTAACAGAAAACATGTAAATGATGTTATTATGGCGAAAACAAAATTCCTTATTTGCACGTTAACGAATAGTAACACATTTAGTAATACTAAATGACTGTCATCGACTTATAAGACAACATACGTACATACAAAGTGTGTTAGTTTTAGAACAACTAAGGAGTAAATGATCATGTACCATACATAAACTGATCAATGCATGAATGATAAACAAGTACGTATACTACGGCATTGTATGCAGTTTGTTCAAAACACGTTTTTATAAGAAACATTTTGTATTATCTTTAAATAATCATGCTGGTTTTGTACTAGCGTATAAAACATTTATCGTGGAACAACAAGTAAGAGCCAATTTATTAATTACACAATACACAATACACCATATAAACGCGAATGTATTCACTTAACAAGCTGGTTGCTACTGTTTATAATTACACTGTCTTACTCAAATTTAGCTTACACAGTGGTCAAGGAACTTAGTGTTTTTACTTACTCGTTGTATCTTTTTTTAATGGTCTGGTACATTTATAAACAGGCATACAAACTCAAGTTGCATAGCATTTCTTCAACATGTAAATTGATTTTAAATTGTTAATTTAACTGCTCTTTAAAATGTTTGCACATCTGATCTTTGTTTTGCAATAACTGCTTGTTGCTTACAGACAGACATATATAGAATTTTCAAAGTTTTATACAGGTTAACTTATATACCATCCGAGTAAACTAATATAACGAATAAACAAGATCGAAATGGCTATTAATTGTATTCCTTGCAATTTTTCATAGTTCATGAATCCCTACTTGGTTGATGTCTGGAAAGCAAAAACTGTCAGGTGTGCTAAATAGAATGACTTGTGTGCTGCCCAGTTCTTAGCAGAAAATTTTCTAAAAACGGACAATCACAAAGTTGATAAATGTTGTAAAAGTCTTGCCAATAGCAAGTTTTTGTTGATTTTTGCAATTTTACAGATTGCTGTACAAAACCTTTCAGTACGAAAAGGATGATATCATGATGAGCTTCTAACCACTTCATATATTGTCTTCAAATTGATAATCCTAACTTTAAAACGAAATCATTATGAGCACTCAGGGTAGAATCCAGCAGTATTATATTATGTGGTATGAGGCCCAAACTTTATATAGTGATATGCAATCTAAGGGCGATGCTATTTAACTTTGCATATTTATGAGCTCGGGAATGTGCAAGCAGACGAAGTGGAAATACGTTGAAAATTAGCTAAAATACATACAGTTAAATAAGAAGATCGTACAATTTGGTGAGAAAAACGCGTTTCTGATGTATTACAACGACAACTTACAAAAATACTGCTCATGATCACGGGTTAAACTATTTTCTGACAACGTATGGAAATTGGGTCACGAGCTCTGACATGAAAACATCACGTTGGGGGCGTTATTGAAATACCGCATGAATAGCGACACCAGGAAGAATACAGAGGCCGACTATAATCTTTCGAACAAATCAAACTTGGTTAAACACTTGTTTATGGATTTTTAGAGATCATATTAACAATAAGATATCAAATTAATCGAAGTAAATACATTCGAAAGAGATTGGTATTTAGGCAACACATTTAAGATAGGGTATGTTTACCAAAATTGGGATTAGAAAAAGAATCACGATTTGTAGTGGACCAGTAAATGACTTATTCCCTTAAAGCCGGGAAAAAGAAAACATGAACGTAACACAACGGAGGCAAAAATGGTATGTTAATCACTGAAAAAACATATAATGCGAGAATATAGAGTACAATTCTCAAACAAAATGAGTGTCTTTTTATATTTTTGCCTAAGATATGCATATACATATGTGTACCATTGTTCAAATGTTGCTAAAAGGTTCAAGTAAACTACATCGCAAACATATATTACGCGGGCTAAAAAATACGAGTTGCATAGGTATATCTATTTATTTGTTAGAAAACTGATACGTATAAGGTCTGAGACCCTCCGCTGCGCGTCTGGCTTTTGCCCGTTTCATCAATCAAAATAAATATATTGATTGATTTCTTGCTTGTAACGCTTTGCACCGCACGTTTTGAAAATATGTATTACTTATATAGCGGTTAAAATATGACGTAAAATTTTAAAACCCGAACAGCTCAGTGGGAGCGAATTAGATTTTGCTCCCAAAGAACATGGTACGCATCCCGATGAAGGCAAACACAATTATTCAACATTTGTGTTACTTCTTTGAGTATTTAAGATCTGTCCAATTATTTTAACTCACAGCGTTGACGCCAAAAACGAAATTATTGGATAAAGAACCTGTACAAAATATCATAATATATTCATTTTTACTAATGCCAATAATTGAAATAAAATTATTTAAAGTTCTCCAGAATTAAGTCAATATTTCAATCATATTAGTCGATCCTGTGCGTCAGAACATCGGTGGTAGTGATTCAACGGCAATGAAAAACGCTGTGTCATGCGTAATCAGAATGTTATATATATATGCTCATTTTCACCCTTCATTCGACCAAAAATCACAAAATGTTTACAAAACCAAGCAGATATATTATTTTAAATTGTAGCATTCGATTCTTTTAAATGGAATTATTTATTTCTGTTCCGCATCAATGTTTCTTATTCTTGGATGTCCCGTTTACCAAATTACAGAGCACATAAATATGTAGTTCTAATCTAAATCTAATATAAATCTAATCTAATCTAAAAGTTGCGATGGAAATANATCAAGTAATGCATGCGATTGCAAGACATAATATTTGCATTTATTTGTTTATGATTAACTTTCGGGATTGTTTTCAATTTTGTAATATCATTACTTAGAAATCGTGTGTGTGTGTGCAAACAATATACGACACGACAAACAATGTAGAAGAACACAAACATGTTAATACATATTACATGTATGTCAAATATTAAGATATAACCTAGCGATGGAAATGTATACATGAGAGTTCATCACGTTTATTTTCTGTAATATTTAATTCATGTTATCGTTAAAATAACTAAATTTGTTTTATATCTAAGGTTGTGTCTATTGTGACGAAAATGAGTTATAATATTGTGCAGACATAGATACACTTTGGTTTATACGTGCCCATAACATAACACGCATAGTGTGTGCGTGTTTAACATGACACAACACTTTCGTATTCGTAATTTATTAAGAAACAAGATTTTAATACTTTTACACGACATTAAATAGCGAAACATCAACGTACTAGAATCATCGACATTTGTATCGATCCCTGTGATAGCTAGAAACCGGAAAGTGCTAGTCAAGAGAAAGTGCCAGTCAAGAGCAAATGTCTTCGCACCAGGCAAACAATTTCCCACTTAACTGTTATTAGTGTCCTGTAATCAAGGATCAAGATAACGTGGCTAAAATGTACTTGAAGAGCTGTGATGAACTTTGCAGAATGAAAATAAGCAATATAGGAAAAAGTAAAACACCAGAAATACTAACAGGAGATGCAAACAAGATTATAACTGACGGAGTAACAACAAATTCTAAAACATTCTGAACTGATATTACATACAAAAAGCTTAAAATAAATCTTGACATTCGTTCTGTTAACGATGTCTCATAGTTAAGAATATTTATCTGTCATAATATATGTCATCTATCTTTCTCAATTGCTAATTTTTCATACGATATCAGGATATGTAAAATCTGAGTTGTTACCGTGTCAAATACTTGTAAAAACTGTCATTAGGCACACATCTCGCATCGATATCGTTTAACGTCATATAACAGGCAATATAGGCATGATACAGATGACCATGTGTTCAATTACTTCAGTCTTCTTCGGCTATAACAAATATATATTCATTATTTAACTGTTCCTTCATGAACATAACGCAGCGCTAGCACTCAAGTAAAGACTTATTTTAAATGATGGGCAGAAAAAAGTCAAAATACGTACTAAGAAAATGGAAGCATCTTTTACATCTCAGGTCAGGCCATGATAATTAACATGTCTTATGTTATAGCTACACTTGCTTAAGTCTGACAATGTTATAGGTCGCTTAGTGGAGGTATGTAATTTAATTTCAATGATTTACATTATGAATGGGGTATAAAACAAAAGCTTAACAAATTGCATTATCACCATACAAATCTAAATGTTAGAAAAGTCTCAAACGGAAACACTCGTAGTAGCATCACCGGCAAAATATCGTTAATAAAAGCTTGTCTTTACTGAAAAACGTTGAAGACACATATATAACAATGGTCTCTACATGTGAAACAACGCATACAGACATAGTTATGCTAAATGTGGAAAGGGGTAATATCCTACTAAAATTGTCTAACATTTGACGGTTTAAACCTAACATATCTTAAAACACCGTTATGCTGGTCTCAATGACTTGGTCTTCAATCAATTTATGACAATAATAATGTTGTTTTGGAAGATATTGCTCGTTACAGTGTTCGATATAAATAATAAAATAGCGAGATAAACTAAACTAATCTGTGTAACAGCACTACCTGTGTCAGATACTGAAAAAACACCCCTCTTATTTAAATCATGTATAGCTATTTACAGTGTATAAAGCATCTGCGGACAATTAGGCTGTTGCGATGTGAATGGCGGAATGGAAAGGTAGAAATTTGAAAATTGACAAGGAAAAGTATAATATGACGTGAACAATTTTAAGCCAAAATTAAGCAAACACTGATCAGTATGCATGACTTTATTTAAACAAAGAAGCGCTAAGAAAATAGATGATATGCTTCTAAGTTACGAATAATGAATTTTATCTTTACATTATGCACTTCAAGCACATTGCAGAAATGCTTTATATACTCGAACACATGTTTGCTGCTGTAAATTGACAAACACCGGAATTCTTCTCTTTTTTCGATATAAAACAGATGTTTATGATATGTGTAATCGTAATAAATCAATGCACATTTGTCTATATATTCAACGACATAATGGTTGTTTAATAACCATAATTACCAAGAAAAGTAATGTAAACATATAGTGGATAAAACATGATTCAGGCACAAGTCCGTGAAGGTATTAGTACAAAACAATGTTAATGTTTACTTCCAATTATTTTTTAAGAGGTCAGTTGATGTGCACTAATTTCAGGCAAGAGGGATACATGTGCCATGAGACAATATGTCCAAATAGGATTAAAAGTATTGCAATAATAACAATATACAGATTGTAATCAAGTTTACAAATATATGCTTTTTTATTTTGCAATTATATTACCTATCTGTGTGTACTTTCTATGCGAATGTAAAGCCCGATTAAGTCCGATACAAAGATGAAACTACGTGATTAAATGAAAACTGCACTCGAACACAGGCACACACAATTAGACTATGATTGTTATATCCTACGCTTTTAAGTTAACATCTCATTTGTATTTGTAAATGGGCATGTCTGTCACCTCTATTTGTTCGCACTCGGCCGTCTTACACCTTTGAACGCAAAACAACAATTTGAACGTCAACGCCCTTCTACCCTCAAACACGACATACACATTTGGACGAAGAATAAAATAAGACTAGTTGTGTTACTCTTTTAATAAAATTTGACAACTAGAGCTTGCATCAATTTGTGATAGAAACATTACAGAGCCACATAATGCAAACATACCTCCGCCACGGACTAAAGCATTAAAGTAAATATGTTTCAAGACTAACAGATCGAATTTTAACCCATTTATGCCTAGCGTCTAGAAAAAAGACCTTGGCAAACAGCGTAGACCCAGATGAGACGCCGCATGATGCGGCGTCTCATCAGGGTCTGCGCTATTTTCTTAAAGGAATTTCTGTTAGAAATATTCTTAATATAGAAATAAATATACTCGTCATCCCTAATTTTGTAAATAAATTGATCCAATTTAGAAGGATGGGAGAGTCCACTCGGCATAAATGGGTTAAATTAATGATCTCGCGGTAAAGCATTAACGCCAATTGCTCCAGAACATGGCAATTAATAAAAAGTCCAATATCACTGAACCTTTGGCCTTGATCTTTTAGAACTTAAAATAACTAAAATGGACCCAATCTTAACACAAGACTGTAGCGTTTTGTATGGCACAACTCGGCTTACTAGAATGACCATATCTTATCCATCTTTATTACTAACAAGTTACAACACATTGACATTGACGTTGACTTATTATGATATTAACTGTTCAGCAAAGACTTTGCCATGTGATGTTTTGTAAAAATAACGATTTAATAAGAACCGACAAGGAATTGGCCTTAATCATCATTCTTTCAGTAACGTTTACACTACGGTTATTATAACAGTAATAAAACCTGGTCACCATGTATAAAAACGACAACCATGTAGTGCAATGATAAAAGAATGCGGTTGTTAATTTTCAACGGAATCTCGTTAGGGGCATCGCCTATTCTCGGATGGATTTTAAAGTCGATAATGCGACAGTACGATGATTATAGCAAGACAGTACGACGGTGATAAAACAAATTTAGTGCGCATTGTCAGCATCGTACTGACCTACAATTATGTATCCGTCATCGTAATATAGCTTATCATCACTATACTGTCAGATTATCGTTATCGTACAGTGGTGTTGTCCCATTATCGTTATCGTTTTGTCGAATATCGTTTTTGAAATCAATGCATGCGTAGGCGATAGCTCTTACGGGATTCCGCAATGTTCGAAAATATAGCACTATAAATTCAGTTCATAGTTCGTGTGCTCATTAATTTCTCACGGCTAAAAGAATTGTAATTAATATAACTGACTCCAGATTCCATCAATACCTTTTTGTAAAATTGGCAAAATCAGCATCACCACTTCACACATTGTTATTTATTAATTCATGTCTCTCAAAGAAGGGATGGTCAGCCTAAATGTAAACAATTTTTAAACGCTGCTTCGAACACCTTAGTATACAAGAAACCTTTACGAAAAACGAAAAAAACACACACCTTAATTCGCCTGTGTATTAAATTTTGTCTAAATACAGACTACTGCAGTTTCAAAACAACATCACCATCGAATTGTAATTACCTAAAACGAAATAGACATATAGAAGCAAACACCAAGTATCCCGCATGGTTTGATTTAATTAATGTGTCAAGAAGCACACGATTTATTTGACAATTTATTATGCATGGTCTGATGGATTGCTTAACAATATCAATTCAATGGAATTAACCTAAGAGTAGAATGCGCATACGTTAGGATACAACTGTGGTTAGTGATCCAGCTTTTTTATCCTTAAAATCGAAAAATTAAAGGAAAGGCTGGTAGTTATCAAGACTTAAATTTGGCAGTGGCGTAGCCAGAGACACATTTAAGCAAAGGAAATGCATGGGTGAGGGGTCAATGGTCATGTCCCTACACTATTTTTGTTAACCTCTCTTGTGTTTTATGGGGAATACCTTTATCAACGTTTAATTCTGAATCGTTTAAACTGTCTGAACCATTTACGTTCGATGAAGCTTTTTTAGTAACAAAAAACGTATCAGATTTGTGAATATAAAACCTTTTTTAAAATGATATAATTTAACAGCCAATGTCAAGTTTGGATCTAGAAACATGACATACGAGTGTACTCAGGCATTGTTTAAAAATAAACACATAAGTGTTTACGGTTCGTCAGTTCGAATGCTTAGTTGGAAAATAAAAGCTTTATGCCATTCCGTGACATTCCGTTAAAAACGGTGTGTTATAGACTGCTGCACGTAAATTTATTACAATTTGAAAAACATATCATACACCTGGAGGGATGGTCATATTTTCGTTAGGATGTTTCGGTCGTATTACTCCCCTGTACATATAAGTGCTTAATCCACCATTTCTCTGTGTACAAATATATAATGTTAACAAATAAACTGACTTATGATACAATGTCTTACCCTCTTAAAGCTCCTTTTTCTTAGTAAAGTAGTAAATATATGTTTTTCAAGTATTCTTACTATTTTAAATTTAATTAGAAAATTTACGAATAAGCTCCTAAGCTAATTTAAGTATACACTAGATTGTTGTATTTTCAATTCGTCTGATAGAAATGTTTGTCTAACAGTCCACATTTCTTTACAATTAAATAAAACACGTTCAAGCTTGGTATGCGTATGTCGGGGTAATATCTTTAACGCAGTAGTAATGGTCTATGATTAAATTTAAGTAGACCTTTTACTTTTCTTTGTTATTAAGTTGTACCAATAAGTCCACTTGTACAGCTTTCTTTGATTACAATATTTGTTAAACAGTGTGTTCACATTGTTCCTATGGAAAGCCTTTGGTGAAAATACCATGTGTGAAGAACCATGGTCCCAATAGCTATTGACCTATTGGATCCAGCACGCTCAACACGCATCTATTTTTTGAAACTTTAAATGCTTTTAAATGACTCTTTGCATTACATGTTTCACGCTCAAATGTATGGAACGGTATTGAGGTAAAAAATACACCCTTCTTTATGACTGTGTCGTGATCCTTGATGGTTCTTTCAATTTGTATGTAGACACCTGTTCATGCTTGATGATAAGTACATCGTACCTGATGACGAATGTCTTTTTACATTCGGCTTAATTGTATCATTCATGCGTACATATGCAACATTCTAGTTGGTAAATAACATGCTGGGTACGTGTATGTTGGTTTGTTTAGATATACTTATGCAATAGGCGCAGTGCATAATGGAATCAAGCATTTATGCGTTGAATAAATTAACGCGATGGCAAGATGTGAGTTTCATCCAAGCACTTAGCAACATACAATCATGCATGATACAATGATGTCGGAAATTGTATATATTATGGCAGAAATTGCGTCCCTTTAGACATAATAAGTTGGTCCTATTTTAGAGAAGTAAAGGAGATTATCCACTTAAGTAGGTAAACATTTCAGCACTATCGTCTGGATATGTATTTTATAACTTAAAACATGTTCTGTGTATAATGTTACATTTAGATTTAACCTATAATTATTTAATTCAATCTACATGTATCTACATATCTATTTTAACATTGTTTTCCCTGCCGAAGTCGGAGGGATATTGTTTTGGCGTTGTCAATGCGTCCGCAGTTTGTCCCTCCGTCCGTGTTGCAGGGAGCTTTTTCTCGGTAACTTGCACGGGATAGAATGAAACTTAAAAAGGAAATGTGTTTCATTGCCCCAGCGAGTCGCCCGTGATGCGACTGTGTGTTCGCACGTGAGCCTGGCCGGCCGGCCGACTCACCCGCAAATTGGAAGCTGCGCTATTCGAGAGGCGGCCGATTCTCCGAAACCGCTTCGCAAGCTTCCTCGTACGTTCGACTGGTCGCCGCCAGGCTTTGGTTGAAAGAGCGCGCCGAGCTGGCAGGATACGTCAAGNGGTCATATTTTCGTTAGGATGTTTCGGTCGTATTACTCCCCTGTACATATAAGTGCTTAATCCACCATTTCTCTGTGTACAAATATATAATGTTAACAAATAAACTGACTTATGATACAATGTCTTACCCTCTTAAAGCTCCTTTTTCTTAGTAAAGTAGTAAATATATGTTTTTCAAGTATTCTTACTATTTTAAATTTAATTAGAAAATTTACGAATAAGCTCCTAAGCTAATTTAAGTATACACTAGATTGTTGTATTTTCAATTCGTCTGATAGAAATGTTTGTCTAACAGTCCACATTTCTTTACAATTAAATAAAACACGTTCAAGCTTGGTATGCGTATGTCGGGGTAATATCTTTAACGCAGTAGTAATGGTCTATGATTAAATTTAAGTAGACCTTTTACTTTTCTTTGTTATTAAGTTGTACCAATAAGTCCACTTGTACAGCTTTCTTTGATTACAATATTTGTTAAACAGTGTGTTCACATTGTTCCTATGGAAAGCCTTTGGTGAAAATACCATGTGTGAAGAACCATGGTCCCAATAGCTATTGACCTATTGGATCCAGCACGCTCAACACGCATCTATTTTTTGAAACTTTAAATGCTTTTAAATGACTCTTTGCATTACATGTTTCACGCTCAAATGTATGGAACGGTATTGAGGTAAAAAATACACCCTTCTTTATGACTGTGTCGTGATCCTTGATGGTTCTTTCAATTTGTATGTAGACACCTGTTCATGCTTGATGATAAGTACATCGTACCTGATGACGAATGTCTTTTTACATTCGGCTTAATTGTATCATTCATGCGTACATATGCAACATTCTAGTTGGTAAATAACATGCTGGGTACGTGTATGTTGGTTTGTTTAGATATACTTATGCAATAGGCGCAGTGCATAATGGAATCAAGCATTTATGCGTTGAATAAATTAACGCGATGGCAAGATGTGAGTTTCATCCAAGCACTTAGCAACATACAATCATGCATGATACAATGATGTCGGAAATTGTATATATTATGGCAGAAATTGCGTCCCTTTAGACATAATAAGTTGGTCCTATTTTAGAGAAGTAAAGGAGATTATCCACTTAAGTAGGTAAACATTTCAGCACTATCGTCTGGATATGTATTTTATAACTTAAAACATGTTCTGTGTATAATGTTACATTTAGATTTAACCTATAATTATTTAATTCAATCTACATGTATCTACATATCTATTTTAACATTGTTTTCCCTGCCGAAGTCGGAGGGATATTGTTTTGGCGTTGTCAATGCGTCCGCAGTTTGTCCCTCCGTCCGTGTTGCAGGGAGCTTTTTCTCGGTAACTTGCACGGGATAGAATGAAACTTAAAAAGGAAATGTGTTTCATTGCCCCAGCGAGTCGCCCGTGATGCGACTGTGTGTTCGCACGTGAGCCTGGCCGGCCGGCCGACTCACCCGCAAATTGGAAGCTGCGCTATTCGAGAGGCGGCCGATTCTCCGAAACCGCTTCGCAAGCTTCCTCGTACGTTCGACTGGTCGCCGCCAGGCTTTGGTTGAAAGAGCGCGCCGAGCTGGCAGGATACGTCAAGGCTCTCCGTATCGAAGGCACGGAAGCCGTGTCCGACTGAGCTTCTCGGGACCGACTAGCTCTAGCCCCGTTCGCACCGCTGAGGGCAGGCCTGTGATTTCTTCGGCGGCCAAGCTTCTTGCCTTTGCCAAGTGGTTCCTCAGACTGGTGCCCCTCGCTGGGAGGGCCCTGGCCTGGCTCGCGTTGTTCAGGCGCCCGATGTCCCTGCTCTCGAACACCGGCCCGCGACGACCAGCTACTGCCCGGGAGACTAGTCACGTCGCGCAAGAACATAAAGATAAAATTTCTCCCATATATATAGGACTGCTTTCGTGTCCATCGGAACCGTGCCAAATGGGGTTCTACCCGCTCATCGGGACTCTCGCCTTTTCCGATACACGGTAATCGCAGCCACCGATATATTATCGGCCGAGAGCCAACGATGAGACGAGTCCCTCCGACCGCGTACGCTGGCTCGGCCCGCCGTGTTCGGCAGGGCTTCCGCGGTCCCAGGCCGAGACAAACGGTCCCCATGGGTTACGAGCGAAAACGCCCGGCTATCAGGCCTCGCGAGCTCTGTAGCCCGACTAGGCCCGCGGGACCATCCCTACCATCAGCGAGTACCGGCTACAGCCGCCGTTCATCCGAGCTCCGCGACATTCAGCCCAGCGTGCAGGTTAATAAATGTAATGTCACATGGTACCGCTTTGCACCAATGGGGCGATATTCTCTTAAAAAAACAGATAACTCTAAGAAGTTAGGATAGTTTATTGCGTATGTCCTTGCAACGCAGTAGCGTTGCATCACATCGGGAAACAGAAGGCAATGAGTTAATTAAATTTACCTGTTAACCTCACAATCGATTTATCACAGTATGTATCAAACGTTAATAATAGAACGGTGGTCGTGATATGTAATGGGTTTAACAGTCGATTTACAAGCTAGAAAATTACCAGGGCTGTGGTAAACTAAAATGATATTCATGCGCAGTATGACGTTTTAGTAAGATATGTGCGGAGTTGCCCATGAGGTCCAGGAAGGATGATCTGATTTAATTTATTTAACAGAAAAAACTTGCTATGATTATTCGATGTTTTTTATGAATCGGTAAGTAGAAATTTAAATCGTAATCGTAATATTGAAAACTATTTATTTATTTCTTGATGAAATACAGCACGTGGAAATTTGTGAATTAATATTATGTTTTATAGAACGACATGTATTCAGTATTGTTTCACGATGTCGGACCATAGAACAGTAAACACAATCGAGTCAAACCTCAGTGGTTACAACCTTCCAACAGAAAGTATGCTTGAACTACGCACAGCGCTGATGAAAAGGTATTCGAAGCCTTTCTCTGAAGGACTTTTACCGGAAGTTCACAAGGCCATGCAACAAGTCATTCGTGAGGACATGGGCGACGAACACATTTACAAACATTGTCAGACCGATACATTGTCAAACCGCAATACGTCTGAAAACAGCACAGTTTCAAGGGATTCTATCTCCGATAGTGTGATATGGCCAAGCAGATATGTGAAAACAATCGTGTCTGACAATATGTGAAGTATTTTGTCAGGAAAGCTTATGAAAATAATAAAACGCATATGTTTCTGATCAACAGCACAGGTACATCGGCAATAATTACTATACACTATAAATACTATAAATTATTTTTAGTGTTACACACACGTAGTGAGCGAGCGATATGACAGAAAACTCCACAATTTTTAAAAAATATGTTGAAAGACGTTTTGCTAATTTAAACTGATTTAAACTTGTAGTGCTTAACATAGACCGCTCAAAGGCGTTACTCCCATAGTCAGTCATTTCTATGTTTGTAACTGTGTTGTATGTATTGTACTGTATCGTGTAGAAAATTAATCACTTTCCTTAAATAAGACAAACTAGCGGATGATAACAAGAAAATATCTCCTTGTTTTATTATTAATATATTACATTGTTCTAGTAGGATTATCATACCATTTCGCGAACTTCACTGATGTTTTTTTTTCAATAAAATATCATTCATTGTCCAGCATTCGCAAAAAGTAACTATTGTGTTGCATTCGTACACATAATACAATTTATGTTCGCGTTCAACGTAAGTCTCCTCCATGGTGATTAACTGTATAAAAAATAACATATGAAAATATGCTATTGTTTAAATAGATAAGAACATGCTTTTGTTAAATTCAATACTAAATCTCCAACATTCACTATTTCTTCCTTTTGTTATTTTACTGCATTTTTAATATTATACAACAACAAAAACAAAAACAACAACACACTCATATCATTTAGTAAAGAAATTATATACGTATTACCATAATTGTTTCATAACTGTGTGAACATAATTACTTATGTTTCATTTGATCATATATTGCTTTAGAATGTGTTTTATACTTAAAAGGTAACTTTAATTTAAACAAAATATGTTGCGCAAAACTCTTCGCAAAGTGAGAGATTTAAAGCTCTATAAAACCGCATTTAACCTCAAATTCGTTTTATTGACCGTTGAATGGCGGTTATCGCGTTTTCTTCACGTGTAACTGCGTGTTTGATGCGTGTTTTGTGTGATGTGTCTCGCGTCTTTGCATTGAGTCACCCTGGTTTACAATAAGTCACTTGCCATAAATAAAGGACCACATGGTTTAATACAATCACTCTGCTGCTCGAGCAGCTGAAGTTAAACTTTGTTTATATTTGACACATTCAGTCATGTTACATTACTTCTACTTTGTTGATATTCATTATTTACAAAGTACAACCTTGTATAATAATACAATATTCATACACATTCAGATTTATTACGAAGATGAGCCATCGATCAAATGCGATTTTGCGTATATACATATTATATTTATTTATAACAAAGATTAGCAATGCTATTTTGTTTATATTTTGAACTCGTCTAAAAATAACGCCACAATAAAAATGCATATTTAACCACGGATCACATTACAGCTCTTCCTTGTCATACATTCTCTTTAAATCGCTGCCACTCAAAAGATGCATTTTAACCTGCGATCCAGCATGTCATCTTAAATAAACCTTTATCCGAGATTCATTTGAAAATGATTGTCGTCTTAACAGACGTTGTGTTCATTGTGCATTTGCCTATACTTACATACTCTTAAACGAATATCGCCATGGCACGCACAAGTTTAGAAGCTCTCGTATTATAGATCTATAGTTTCTTCTTAATAAACATTAATTATCATTGTTTTAGAACAATGATTGTGTATTGCGTGTCTGTTTCAAAAATTGTATGTACAAAATCATACAATTCAGTTTTTTTTAATGAAATTATAAATATATCAACTACATGAATTTTTTCATAAAGATATATTTGAATGATTGTTAATATTTGTATACAGTTTGTCATTTTTATGGAAGAAATGTGTCCAAATTCGTTTTCATTTTTTTAAGTTGTATAATTATCATTTGCACAAAAGTGATGTAGTCGGATTAATTGATATTACACTATTCTGTCATCTTACTGTGGCACAATTGTGTTTAAGTTTAAATCGCTTTACCATACAATTCAAGCGCAAATACGAAAGGCATAACGTGTTTACGAGAACATATCTCTCAAGTATTGCATATTAAAAATAACAACGAAACGTAATTTTTGGAAAGAGTTTTATTGCATTAAGATAATTGTCGGTTTTACCAAAACTTACAGCACGGGGAATTCGGGCGAAATCAATAAATGTAGTATTTTACAAACAAACATTGAACAAGAATAGAAGAGTGGGTCCAATGCAGATACGATAATTAGTAGTCTTTTTGTAAATGAATAAGCAATATATGTTCTATGATATCTAATACAGCTGCAGACATAAACACATAACTTTATAAATATGATGTCTTGTTATACAAACAAACTTGTTGACGCAACCTTACGTCACTTTGATGTATGTAATTATTCTGTCAGCAAACACATCATAATTCAATGCAAACATAAAAACGTATAGTCTATTAAGGAGTTTTCTAAACATAATTTAACATGTTTGGGAAGAATAAGCATCTGCTATTTAGTAAAATGAGCATACATTATTTCATATGTTAAGTCAGTTAATAGACAATTAATTAAACCATTTCAAGCACACACATATCGTTATTCCATGCCACGAGGAACTCAATATGAACTTGCATTCCTACTAACTACGTATGTCATGAAGCAAATGACTTGTTTGTTGTTTAATAACTTCATGAAACAAACTAACTGTTTAAATCGATAACACTTGAAATCGCTCAATCTATGAATCTTTAAACTGTCGCATCTGCATGCCACCTTTAATAAACTCTTGTAAGAGATGCATTAGCAATACTTTTTGAACATATATTATTTCCTTATTTCGTTCTTGTATAGCATTAAATAAAGGAAACGTAGTTGATGCAAGGCTCTCCTGCTTTTGCAAATGAATCGCTTTGAAATAAGGACACAGGTGAAAACTATACCTCTTCGTACTGACGCCTTATTAAGAATACACGCTGAAAGTTAACTGCATATAATTAAATCCCTGTCTTTATAAAAAATGAATTTTCAAACTCTGTTATTATTATGATTGATTGACGACAGGTGTTTCCGTTAGCCGACCGTGATAATGTAACCGCATTAGTATAAGACTTTCTTGTTGAGATTTTGATGACCTCCTACAGACTTGACACAAAACTGCAATAAGCAAAATGATTTCGCTATAGTATTGATTTTCGATTTCTGAATTAATATGATGCAAGAAATAATCAATGAGGCTTTTCGCACATCAGTAGTCATTCTAATTAAATAATACACAACAGCGGTACCTTTTCCTGATTTGAAAGCCTGCAGGTGTGTACATTGACCTTAACAAGTACTTTAAAATATATACAACTAGGTAATACATAGTAACACCCAATGCCTTTGCAACTTCTAATTAAACGTTTTAATTGTAAAGTTGGCCATCAATAAGTCGCATCCATGTATGTTTTAGGGTCAACCACATGAAGGGATAACGATAATAACTTCCTTAAATGCAAATTGTTTGGCTGGTAGTATCGCGTTTTTTTTTAAATTAAATTTTTCTGCATGATTACAGAAAATGGAAAACAGGAAAAATGAAGCTCCGGATACATTATCAAGATTGTACCTCTTCGTCGTTTATTTCTCACAAGTGACCAATAAACGAAACTACACACAGAACAATATTTGCCTAGTGCATAACATTGGGCGCAGCATACATTTTTAAATTGATTTATATTTCATTGAATCGCAAGTAAAAATTAAACACAACCAATTCAAAAAAGTGTATTGAAAATCTCAACGCATGTCGGCAATTTTTTTGCGCTTTAAAGAAAGCATAGCATCTTATTGGCATTTTTAGCCAAATTATCCGGGATGTTTACGATTGAATTTCATGGCAAAAACAGTTCTGCGATAAATCAGCATTTTAGTTGTTCACTTTATTTGCGTTGATTACCGCTTCACTAGTCTTCACTCGTTCATGTTAAGTTTACTGAACATGTATTTCATTAAAACATATGTAAATTATGTAAATTATGGCGACTGAAAACGTTTGACAATATCTTCTTACTTAAAATGGCACTTGTTAGGTTGGTTAATCATTAAAGTTTAAAACTACGCGATTGCAACTAAATGTTTTGAATGTTGTTGTCACCGCCTTGGAAAGGTCAATCGAAAGCATTGAGGGTTTAAACCAATTGGATGGTAAGCAAAACCTTACACTTAGTCAAGACATATTAAAGAAATAAAAGAGAACACCAGACAATTTAATTGCAATATAACTACTCTTTTATTAATATGCAATAGCATAATAAAATTACACATTTGTGAGACACGAAACGAGGAAGCAATGTTAGTATCAGCCAGATACGTCCTAATTTACAAGTTTGCAGACCTCAGCCGCATATGGTACACCATAGTAATTCATCTTATGAAAAGGCAGAAATGAAAGGTGTGCAAGGTGTAAATGCCCGATTTCTTAGCGCATGTTTTATAATAAAATACAAAAAAAGTGTTTTTTTGCCGATCATTATCACATGCAAAAGTCATCGCGATGCAACGTATAAATTATATGGGAATGGTGCAGCTCTTTTCACGCAGTCGTTTCTTAAAAGCTATTGGCATACAGCAGTATGAATTTTCCTGTTTTTCCAGAAACTTGTAGTACATATATTAGATAGTCGAAAAAATAACAATCACTGACGCTTTCTACCTATACGTCATTGACATTTAATTTTTATTTGGAGTAAAACTTAAGAGTATGACATGCATTGATGCAAAAACAATATTAATGATAGTGTTGAATAACTCACATTTGTTATATTTTAAGCGACACGCCTTATTTATAACTATGGACAAAAACCTTAACACAATTGCATTTGTTTGTCTTATAACATTATGCCTTTTGTTTCATACCTAAATCTTTGAGCTTATTTTAACTGCGATTGATTAGAAATGTTGACTTTTTGCGACGATGGAAACCGTTATCCAAAATCTATGATATTACTTATAATACATCACCAGGAAAAAACTCATCATCATCAGCAATTGGTTCTCCAATAGACAAATGCAGCAATTTGTCTTCGAAAATACAAAATCAGCTATTTTTGGTATCAAATGAACAATATCAGCCATTTGTTCTCTTATGAATAGAAAAGCCATTTGTGATGAACAACAGCGGCCGTTATTCCTTGAATTAACAACAGCCGCTGTTTGTCCACGTATGAACAACGGCAACATTATGTCCTCTTATCAGCAACAGCCGCCAGTTGTTCTCTAATGAACAACAGCCACCATTGTCTTCGAATGAACACCAGCAGCCATTTGTCCTCGAATGAACAACAGCCACCCTTTGCCCTCGAATGAACAACAGCCGCAATTTGTGCTCTAATGAACAATAGTAGCCATTTGTCCTCCTATGAAATACAGCAGCCATTTGTCCTCAAACGAGCAACATCAGCCATTGGTCAACGAATGAACAACACCAGCTATTTGTCTTCCAAATTGAATGAACAACAGCGGTCTTTTTTCATCAAATGAACAACTGCAACCATTCGCCATCGAATGAACAACAGCAGCCATTTGTCTTCGAATGAACAACGGCAGCTTGTTGTCACCGAATTAACAACAACACCAATTATCATCGAATGATCAGTCAGTTATCTCCAATGAACAACAGCAGTCGTATGTCCTCAAATGAACATCAGCCATTTGTCTTCGATTAACTCAGAAGCAATGTTTTCTCGAACTATTGAAAGTGGACTACTGGCTTTACAACAAGAAATTAAGACATCACAAAACGTATGATTTATACTGGGAAACCGTACTTGAACTTTCTTCCAACGCAGTTGTATCCAGAACGCAGTTGTTTTTCGGAGGCGGTTTACATAGTTATGTATAGAATTATTTTGTTTGGGTACAATCCCGTAAAATATGATTAAACTACAGAGAAATCAACAGACGAAAATCGCATTAAGTAGACTTTTCCTGAAGGCATTTCTGTGAAAGAATTTCTTAGGGCATTGACATGCCAAAATATGTCATCATAATGACCTTCAATATTGCTAAGCTGAATACTGGAAAAATACACCAAATTCGATTATAAGAATTAGGTAAACAACACAATCGCTTTGTTATCGCTTTGTTAATTCGTTCAGAAATAAATTCTCCTGGGGCATCACCCTCAGGCAATAACATTTCTTCGGGAAGCAATGATATCGTGTTTGTTGTCCCGCTTGATATCTTGTTTGTATGTTTGTATGTCAATTCGAATTGCTTTTATGTTTAATAATCGCACGATAGTTTATGCTGAAATTTATTTTGAATGCACTTATACAAAAGCATTTATCAAACATATACATTATAATTTGCACCACAAACTAATGGCACACGAGTTAATGTATAATAACTTGATTTAATTGATGAGTCAATTAAATTATTGGATTTTAATGTATACGCCTTAATATAATAATAAATACTTTAATCGATAAGGATGAAACGTTTATAATATTCTTAATTATAATAAATAGAGGTTTGAAACTTTACAAATAGTATGATTAATACATGTCCGTGTAGTTAAACACTTTCAAGTAAAACGAACGCATTCGGACTACAGGACTTCGAATACACATTTATTTCAATATCTATCGAACATTATAGCATAATAAATTAACGTTTTGCCCAATAATGATTATGGTCGTACGCAAACGAATGCTAGAATATTGTTTGTTATATACAAGCCACATAACAAACCAAACGATCGTCCAATACTTCTTTTCGTATTGATTGTTATATATTTCAAATTGTGATTAGAAAATCTGCGTGTAAACCTCTATTCTGGTATATCCGGACTCTTTCATAAAATGACAAGAAATACCACAAATTAAATAAATTTGACCCGTTTAAAGGTAGCTGATATTCGTCTGTCCTCTACCCTTTAACCCGTCCAGCCTGTAAAGCCCTGCAGGTGTTTAAACCCCCGCTGGCATAATTGTAAATACCAGCAGTTAGTTCTAACAGTATAAACGGTCGTTGTCTGATCGTTTCTTGGACGTCCAATAAACGACAGGGTTACATCAACACGATTTTCTTTACATTTTTATTTTGCTATGTACTCNGACCTCGGAGATATAGAAACTGAACTATTCGACAGTGAGGAATATTCCATTGAACTTGAAATGAAAATACACAGATATCAAGAAAAAATCAAGACATTAAATGAGACAACATTTGAACAAAGAGATGCAAATCAAAATCATTTCACGACGGGCGATGTACGGCATTCAACGCAACCGGAAGAGGAACGTGTTCCAACCCAAACATCTAATAGAGCGAATTACGTTACTGCGTCTACGAAACTTCCGAAACTGACATTGCCTACTTTCAGTGGTAACATAAGCGAGTGGCAAACATTTTGGGACTCATTTGACTCAGCGGTGCACCAGAACCCAATACTCACGGATGTACAGAAGTTTTCGTATCTTCGATCTTTAATTGAAGGGAGCGCAGCTATGGCGATCGGTGGATTTCCTTTGACAGGCAGAAACTACCAGAATGCGATCGAACTATTGCGGGAACGCTACGGGCAGACGCACAAAATCATTGATAACTTCATGACATTATTATTAGAACTTCCGCCACCCCGCAATTCCGAACATAGTCTTCGTGAATTTCATGACAAAATCGAAACCTATATCCGGGGTCTAGAGTCACTGGGACAGTCACAAGATTCGTTCGGAGATCTACTTGTTCCAATCATTATAAAGAAGCTCCCACCGGATGTGTGACGCAACCTTATCAGGAGCCACGGAGAGGACAAGTGGCAGCTTCAGGAGCTACGTGTGGCCATCGGGCGGGAAATCAGAATCCTGATCACGGCACCAAAATGTTGCGTATGATCGTATAGTGTTAATAAACTACGGAATCGTGCGTTAGGTTCGACCTTTTAATAAACGTTAATACGAACTTGCATATGTACAACATAAGAAGTGACGTCGATAGTATACATGACGTCGCGTGCATGTTAGCGTATAAACGTCAACGTTATGAATTCCCGACACCCTCAGGCAATAACATTTCTTCGGGAAGCAATGATATCGTGTTTGTTGTCCCGCTTTATATCTTGTTTGTATGTTTGTATGTCAATTTGAATTGCTTTTATGCTTAATTATCGCACGATAGTTTATGCTTATATTTATTTTGAATGCAGTTATACAATAGCATTTATCAAACATATACATTATAATTTGCACCACAAACTAATGGCACAAGAGTTAATGTATAATAACTTGATTTAATTGATGAGTAAATTAAATGATTGGATTTTAATGTATACTCCTTAATTTAATAATAAATACTTTAATCGATAAGGATGAAACGTTTATAATATTCTTAATTATAATAAATACAGGTCTGAAACTTTACAGATATTATGAGTAATACATTTCCGTTATGTTAAAACACTTTCAAGTAGAACGAACGCATTCGGACTTCAGGACTTCGAATACACATTTATTTCAATATCTATCGAACATTATATCATAATAAATAAACGTTTGGCCCAATAATGATTATGGTCGTAAGCAAAAGAAAGCTAGAATATTGTTTGTTATATACAACCCACATAACAAACCAAAAGATCGTCCAATACTTCTTTTCGTATTGATTGTTATATATTTCAAATTGTGATTAGAAAATCTGCGTGTAAACCTCTATTCTGGTATATCCGGACTCTTTCATAAAATTACAAGAAATACCACTAATTAAACAAATTTGACCCGTTTATGGGTAGCTGATATTCGTCTGTCCTCTACCCTTTAACCCGTCCAGCCTGTGAAGCCCTGTCAGGTGTTTAAACCCCCGCTGGCATAACTCTCCGGGTCATAGAGCCACTCAAATTACCACACCACGTTCCGTGTGGTAGCAATTCATGTATATGTGAAGGCTATATGGAACTATTATTTGCATAACTTTTAAAATACATTAACATGACATTAATTCCTTTCAAAATTTAGATGGTATAGCAACGTATGCATGGATACACAATTAACAGATTGAAAACAATTTATACATTTTCAAGATGTGAACTATACGTTTTCAAAATCTTTATGTTATTTTATCAAAAAAGGATTCACTATTTGAAACATGTATATATTAACAGTATAATACTATATTGGCATATGTGTTTGTCCGTATCGTTGAACCATTAGACCCTATATGTGACTGTTTTGCAGTGATATTTTGCATTTGTTAAAATTCACTGCACTATGATGCTATATAAGATATTCACTGTTTTTGCACAAATCTTGTAATGCTCTCAGCTAAAAGTATAATTAATAAAATTATAATACAAAGACTGAGATTTGTAAATACCAGCAGTTAGTTCTAACAGTATAAACGGTCGTTGTCTGATCATTTCTTGGACGTCCAATAAACGACAGGGTTACATCAACACGATTTTCTTTACATTTTTATTTTGCTATGTACTCAGTGTCGCATGGAAGAGTGGTTAGCAGAAGTACAATATAATTTGGATGTCAAGTATAGTATTGTGGGCAAAGGAAGACGAATTTGCGTCATTTACATGTGTGTTCTAGTTAAATTAGGGGTTGATCGAATTGCATACAACTCCTGATTCTCGTGTTTGTTAAAAAATCTTCGTCTGTAGGCAGTTGGCCGCTCTTTTTACTCAATATCCACGTATACTTCATTCCAGTTTCATACAATTTCCGTACTGGGATGTTTGATAGTTTTAAGTAAAAAATACGCAAAAATCACCAGAAACTTCTTCAGATAAAAAGTAAAACGGGGATAGATTGCGTGCGTGTCATGGTCTCATAAAGACACTACAACAATGCGAATGTTTGTTGGAACGTTGCCTCTTACTTCATGATTTACAATGCCCTTTATGTTACACGTGATTTCAAATGTACAAGAAAGAGATCACTTGAACTTTGTACTCTGGTACACAGTGTTTAAACTCATGGACCGCATTGATAGCATAGTAACGCTTTGTACGAATGTTAATGGTAGTTTGTACTGTAAGTGAAATCGGAAATACTGTTTAATGCTACGTTTGTTTCGTAGTTGCTAGTTAGATCTCGAACTGTAAATGTCGTTATCCGGAGTTATTATTGAAGGTACGATATTTAATCATATTTTGAATAAGTATTTACACTTTTTGAGCATTTTGTACCATTGATAGATACTATTCACGTATAAGTCGTTATAATTAATAAATAACTACAGCCTAATTGTTGGCTATTGCGGTAATAACAAACGGTGTGGAGTTCAGATACGTAGGAATTAAATCACGAGAGCGAAAGCACGAGTTGTTTTATAATAAGCATAAGGTCTTCACAAATACTATAAATAAATAATATCGATTTTACTACAAATGTATATATAATTCATCTTAAAATATTAAACTAATTTTTATCTTTACTACGCCCTTTTCCGCGTACAACACACACACACACACGCAAGCAAGAACGCACGCACGCACGCACGCACACAAACACACACACAAACACACACACACACACACGCACACACTCGCACACACACGCACGCACACACACGCACACACTCACACACAGACACACACAGACACATTCGTTTCAGTGACGTTAACACACATACACAATTCAAAACGACGTTTGTTTTCAGTCATGAATATTAAGTGAATAAGCGAGTTGGTGTTATATGTGTTGTTAAATTCAGGAACCAACTGCTTGTAAATGCAATTTAAGTGCTGCTTTACATAATCTTTTGCATTTCATTGAAAATGGGTATAACAAATGTATTAAAATCGTATTTTTAGTAATGCAGAAATTCGTAGTTTATAAAACGGCCGCTAGGTCACGCGTTTAAAGCCCCAATAATACTCAAAACTCAACGGAAATTTCGTAAAGTATTTCGAAAAATAAAGTTACGCAATAAAAAATCAATGTTCCTTATAGCAAAAGCCAAAATGTTAAAGCCAGATGTGGTCTGGTAACATAGATGTTTGTAGATTTAAAATGCACGTTAAAATTTTTTGTCGTGTCGCAATAAATTCCATTTTAATTGCCCGCGCTGATATCTATTCATACGACACATGAACACTAAAATGGTACCATTTTAGTGTCTATTTGTCGTATGAATAGACAGAAGTGCGGGGTTATAAAATGGAATTAAGTGTGACAAAAAATAATAATACAAACAAGCATTTTGTATCCATAAACATCAATGTTACCAGAAAACATATCGTTTTGAAATTTTGGTTTTTGCTATATGGAACATTGATTTGTTATTGGGAAACTTTATTTTACGAAATACTTTACAAAATGTCCGTTGATTTCCAGATTTATGTTCACAACATAATGCTCCGCCAATTGTTTGTTGCAGAATAATCCACACTTATTTTGCTTCTTTATCCATAGGAAACAAATTGTTTGTTGTGGTCAAATATGAAATATATACATAATTGATATATATCTTATCAAGTATAGTATTATAAGTTCAATGTAAGGGACATTATTACAAAATATTGGTCGACCATAATACATAATTTTAGTCGTTTAAGTGTCTATATGTTGTATTTGTGTCTCATGGTTTGAATTGATTGTTCTTTTTCAAAATAAAAATAGTCTTTTTGTTTTCCTTTTAAATAATAGCAGACGGTATTCCTAAATTGGTCCTTATTATAAAATATGAAACCTACAGATTACATAATGATAAATGCTACCTTAAAATTGAATTCAGGGACTTAACTTCTGTAAAATATTCAATTTTTGATTATGCGTCTTTAACTTAGGAACACTCTTCCCTAAGTTGTTACGGAAATATCATTTTTAAATTGATACATTTAAACATCGGAACTATAGAGATCCAGTATAAGACACGTAGAAAATTAAAAAAAAAGAAAAAAAAAAGAAAAAAGTTATCCTCACCAGGGATCGAACCACCCATGTTTGGTGTAAAAGTGTAACGCTTAAACCATTCGGCCATCCATGCTGATATATTTCAACCTGTATTTTATACTTTATATAAGCAATGCACGCATGGTCACACAATCTTACGATAACAACATAACTCTCCAAATTGTTCAATCGTTTCGCGTTTGTAACGTTTTATAATTTTCAAGTTTTTGAATAATTACAAGATGCATATAATGGGTATTTTAGAGCATGGTTGAAGTTCAGTTTTATTGTTTCCTCGCACATAACATAACTATAAACGAAACTCTGCAATTCTGAAACATTTTTTTCCAATTTTGTCAATTTACAAAAACGTGAACACGTCCCTTTAAGAATTAGTAAACGCTTAGTGCTAAAATATTTAAGATTTAACCTTAAATTTCAGTCAAACACAAGTGCTTAACAGAAAAAGTTAAAGGAGCGATGGGAGGCAGTGTTAGTATTTGTTTATATTTTAAGTAGTATTTATTTATCTTTTATGATTTATGATACACCTTAGTGTGGTGTTACACAACTACAGAATAGTCGATATTATGTTTACTGTATTATATTTCTTTCTCGGATATTGTTTAATACATTTGGGTCGTGTAACAACAATGAATAGCTTAATATGTATTGTTTTATGTTTCTCTGTATTTCTTTTTAGAATTTAAAAAGCTCAATGGCCGAACTCAGTCGTGTTGAGGTTGTAAAAAGGGCGGGGCCATTTAGAGATAGTTTAACAAGGAGAGATAACATATTGCTGAGGTATGCGCTCGATGAATTGACGAAAAACATGAAAGACAAGATGGAATTATTTATTGAATTTCAAGACAGAGAACCGATGTCCTGTATACCATCAGGTTGCCTTGAATCTGACATAAAGTCAAGAATGGTTGTATATTATGACTACTGCGACAATCTCCAAATGACTATCGGACATTTTTCGTTCTTTAGAAAAGCAGGGCACTTCATTCAGACAGGACTAAAACACCTACTTGGGATGGCTTCACAATGTGTTGGAGCTTTAACTGGCGCCGCTGCCATGTTGGCCATTAGATACTACCACTAGACTATTTATGGCCATAGCAAACGTTCATTGGAACTCAAATTTGTACTATGACATTGTTGCATGATTCGATTGAATTGTATACTATATGACTATAACGAAAACAAACAATATTTCAAAACATAATGTCGGAGATAGTGAACCAATGTTATTTTTTTTTTAACTAAGATTGTGTGTGTGTTACAAACTTACTATCATAATAATGTGGCTCACTTATTTAAGACTTTTTTAATGCACCTTTAGTTTAAACCTATTTATTTAAGCTCGATTTCATCGAAAGCCGTAGGCTTATATAAACGCTCCTGAGTCCGTTTCCTGGGACTATAACCAGTACTTGGTTATATGAACCTTTATTCCAAATTACATCGGCCACACATGTCTAATATATAAACTATTTTTATTACTTTGTTAGTGATAAATGATTACCGAATTGAACGATGGATTTTCTATTTAACTTCATGTATGAATTACTTTCTTTAAAAGCAACACACGACTCTAAATTATTTTCTGTCTTATTTTCCCTACAAAAATAACAAGAGTAACTATTTTTCGTATATGTATTTTTTACTAATAAAAATTCATCTCAATATCCGTTTTTGTGATTAAGTAATTGCCATGCTTCATTACAGTAATTGACTGTAATACGATACCTATTATCTTCATTTAGCCTTGTTCGTACAGGATAAATGGCAGTGAACACTGTGTAATTATTCAAAGGCAACACAAGATATATAGTAATATTCAAAATTCCTGAAACAAAATTAGGAGAGAAATTCCGTACATCCGCTTGTTTTTTATTATTTATTTATTTACAAACAACACAAAATAAAACATCAAAATGATTAAAACTGGAGTCTCCTCCTTGGAAGGGTCAATTAAAAATCTAATATTTCGCACATCCGTAGTCCTTTTAACTAAGTGATAAACAACAGCGGTACCTTTTGCTGAATTGAAAGCCTGCAGGTGAGTACACTGATCTTAAAAAGTACTTTAAAGTAACACCTAGGTAATACATTGTTAACACCCAATGCCTTTGCAACTTCCAATTAAACGTTTTAATTGCAAAGTTGGCCCGTAAATAAGTCGCATCCGTTTGTGTTTAAGGGTCAACCACATGTAGGGATAACGATATTAACTTCCTTAAATGCTAATTGTTTGCCTGGTAGTATCGCGTTAAAAAAATAACATTAACTACATGATTGAAGCAAATGACATAAAGGATAAATGAAGCTACGGAACATTATAAGAAGAGATATATGTTTTACCTCTTAGTCTTTTATTTCTCACAAGTGACCAATAAATGAAACTACATACATAACTATATTTTAAATTGGCAAAGCCCTATGGGAATTGTTCGCTAGTGCATAACATTGGGCGAATCATACATTTTAAGATTGAATTATATTTCATTGAATCGCAAGTTAATATTAGACACAACCAATTCAACAAAGTTTATTGAATGATACGTCTCAACGCATGTCGGCAAAGTTATTGCGTTGTTCAGCAAGCATCGAATCCTATCGACATTTTGAGGCACATGATACACGTTGTTTACGACTGACTTTCATGGCAAGATAATTATGCGATTAATCAGCATATTGGTGGTTTTACTTTGATTGCGTTGATTATTGTCTTACTAATATACACTCGTTCATGCTTAATTAACCGAACATGTATTTAATTAAAACATAGTCAATTATGTTAATTATGGCGACTGCAAACGTTTGACAATATCTTCTTACTTAAAACGGCACTTATTTAGTTGGTTAATCGTATCAGTTTTAAACTACACGATTGTAAATAAATGTTTTTAATGTTGTTGTCATCGCCTTGGCAAGGTCAATCCAAAGCATTGAATGTTTAAACCGATTGGATGGATAGCAAAAACCTTACACTTAGTCCAGACTTAATAAAGAAATAAAAGAGAAGACCAGAACAATTTAATTGCAATATAATTACTCAATTATAATAATGCACTACCCTAATAAAATTACCCATATCTGAGGCACGAAACGATGAAGAAATGTTTGTTTCAGCCAGATACATCCGTATATACAAGTTTGCAGAACTCAGCCGCATATGGTACACTGTTAACATCATCGTTATGCATCTTATGAAAGGGCAACATGTAAGGTGTGCAGGTTGCAAATGCACGATTTCTTATTGCATTTAAAAAAATATATAAAACAAATCGGGAGCATTGTCTTTTTAGATCATTATCACATGCAAACGTCATCGCATAACAAAGTCCAATCCATGTGGGAATGGTGCAGTTCTGTTCACTCGACACAGTCGTTGCTTAAAGACTATTGAAATACAGCAGTATGCATGTTCCTGTTTTTCCAGCCACTAATAGTAAATGAAATAGATATTCGACAAAATAACAATACATGGCGGTTTCTACTTTTACGTCATTGACTGTTAATATTTATTTGCAGTACAACGTTTAAGCATGACATGCATTGACGAAAAAAACATTATTAATGATAGTGATGAATAACTCACATTTATTATATTTAATGCAATACGTCTTATTATTAACAATGGACAAAAACGCTCACATAATTGCATTTGTTTGTCTTATATCATACTGCCTTTGGTTTCATACTTTGAATTAATTAGAACTGTTGACTTTTTGCGACGATGGCAAATGTTTACACAAATCTATATAATAACTTATAATACATCACCAGGAAAAAAAAAATCATCATCATCATCTGAAATTGGTCCTCCAATTAACAACAGCAGCAATTTGTCTTAAAAAAATTAACAGCAGCCATTTGGTATCAAAGGAACAACATAAGCCATTAATCCTGTTATGAATAACAGCAGCAATTTGTCCTCTAATGAACAACAGCAGTCATATGTCTTCGAACGAATAACATCGGGCCTTTGTCCTCCGGTGAATAAAGAGGCATTTTGTCTTCGATTTAACAACAAAAGCAATTTGTCTTGGAATGGACAACACAAGCCATTTGCCCTCTATTTAACAACAGCGGCCTTTTGTCCTCGAATGAACAACAGCAACCATTTCTCCTCGAATGAACAACAGCGGCCGTTGTTCCTTGAATGAACAACAACCGCCGTTTGCACACTAATGAACAGCAGAACCCGTATGTTCTCTTATTAAGAACAGCCGTCATTTGTCCTCTTATGAACAACAGCCGCCATTGCCGTTGAATCAACAACAACAGCCATTTTTACTTCGGCTGAACAACAACCACAATTTGCCCTCGAATGAACTTCAGTCGCAATTTGTCCTCCAATGAACAATAGTAGCCATTTGTCCTCCGCTTAAATACAGCAGCCATTTGTCTTCGAATGAACAACGGCAGCCTTTTGTCATCGAATAAACAACAACACCAATTTGTCATCGATGAACAACAGCAGTCGTGTGTCCTCGAATGCAAAACAGCAGCCATTTGTATTCGAATGAACAACATCCGCCATTTGTCTTCGATGACCTCAGCAGCCTCGTGTCTCCAAAAAAATGCAAAGCAGTTGTATCCAGAACGAAGTTATCATTCCGATGCGGGTTACATAGTTCTATTTATCATACCACCACATTGATATCTGCTTGATATCCTGTTGCCTGATATCTTTTTTTATATCACGGTCAACAGGAAGTTCATATATCAGTCATGTGTGGAGGCTACTAAGACTTAACAAAGAAGTTATATTTTATTGTAAAAAGTAATCAGAATCATCAAAACAAACAATTTGATACCAAGATGTATTACATTTTAGCCACAGAAAGCAACACAAACAGCAAAAAACGTATTTTCCAAATATTTAAAATGAATGTGTAAATGCTGATGACGTCATGTTTGACAGGAAGTTGTTAAATCAGTCGATTTTTGGATGTAAGTCATTTTACTCGGAATGAACTATAAAGTCATCATGTTTAGTAAAATAAAATCAGATTCAACAAAACAAACACTTTGATACCAGGATGTATTATATTTTAGACACAAAAAGCAAACAAAACAGCGAAAAACATATTTTACAAATATTAAGCGCAAGTGCTCATGACGTCATTAGTAACAAGTCAAACGTCAACGATGATATTCATTCCCGCTAAAAATGCAGCGTCGTAGCGATTTTGTTTTAATTATTTCTTTTAAAATGGGGACTTAGAGAGAGGTATTATA
>VMBQ01000072.1:21054-104203 GCA_007657795.1 Dreissena rostriformis | reverse complement strand
TCAAATAATAACAATACTATAGAACACTCGCAAAATTTTATAATAACAGTGTGTATTAATGTTGATATGTGAACGATTGTAAAATCTAAACAGACACCATGACATCTACAATTATAAGCTTGATTTTCTTTCCTCCACGAAAATGATCAAATTTATGAATAAACGTAGACAGCGATCAAATGTCCAACTTTGGTTACATACCACTCACCTTTGTGATTCATGATTTCCTGAATGCTGGTCATTTTCTCAACGAGTTTTGGTGGCATGTCTTCAATGCTGGACGCGTCCACAACAAACGCCACACAGTGAATTTTGTCGGCGAAAGAAGGCTGTTGGACAAAGCCATGGGTTTCCGTTGAAATTGGCAGAGCTGGGTTGAACTAAATGGATTAGAAGAGAAAGGACATTCTTTCCTGCATTATACCTCTTCTTGTGCAATTAAATTTAAAGCGGGACTGTACGATTTTGAGATGTGTTAAATTGTAATATATTGATAATAATATGTTACAATAACACAAAATAGGCAAGATGTTTTTTACATTGAAGACGAATTTCATAAAATGCAGCAAAAACAAATTAGCGCCCCGAGCCGATTGTGACGAAGATATTTCGTACATTTTATCCTACAATAACCGAAGCATTCGTCTTTTTATTAGCATCGGAGAGTTACGGATAATTCCGGTATTAATCGTGATTTCCCGAACTACACAAAGAACTTTCTATACATGAGCCTATATACACTCTTTGTTGGTTTTGTGTCGTATTTTTTAGCGTTATCCGTCTTATCTGGTTTTTTCGTCTGCTAGATTAACGCTTGATTAAATCCATGGGCTGCGCCATTTTGAAACAAATCAACTACTCTGCGCATTCGTAAACAGTCGGCTTGATCCGTAAAACTAAATTTAGATTCACATCGTACATGCATGATATACATGCTGGCTTATTTGGCTTCCAGCCATTTAAGCTTTCAGATTTGAATATCTGGCTTATTTCGCATTTTTCGACACATGTTTTTCTTAACTTTTATTTTAATTTATATTGAAATATATGTATACTAATTTTTAACACATTTAAAAAAAAATCATTAATATTTGACAAAATCGTACAGTCCCGCTTTAAAGCCCATATAACGCTCAAAATCAACAAATATTTCGTAACATATTTCGTAAAATATAATTAACACATGAATAATCAGTGTTCCTTATAGCAATAGCCAAACTTTCAACGCCAGATGTGGTCTGGTTACATAAATTTAAAAATATATAAAATGCTCTTTTTATTTTTGTGTGGCACAATATATTCAATTTTAATATCCTGCAACGATATATATTCAAACGACACACGAACACTAAATTGGTACATGAACATGTGCTGAACATATTGTTCAACAGAAAATAAAAAAGGGTATTTTGTATCTTGTTAAATCTATGTTACCAGAGCACATCTTGTGTTGCAATTGTGGCTATTTTTATAAGGAACACTGCCTGTTTATGTGTTAACTTTATTTTACAAAATATTTTTAGAAATATTCGCTGATTTTGAGCGTTATAGGGGCTTTATACCTTCATACATTGTCATCACAAAGAAGATTTCATAGAACTAAAACTAAATAAACAATAAAGAACCCTTGCAATTATTTAAGTTATGTAATTTTGATATTCGGAAATTGAGAATAAAACAAAACATAGTATTTAAAGATTGTCAACTATACGGCTACAAAATGAATCTCATCTTTAATGTTATTGCATGAAAATTCTTATACCAGTTTAGACACGCTAAACACATAGGAGGTGTGTGACTGTAGAAATTACATAAAACAGAAGAACAAACTTCAAGTAAGCGTCATTTAAATGACATAACTATTTCGACATCTTTTCTGTTATCTACCTCGTAGTAATCTGGCACGTGACCATCGAGCAGATAGTTGCACTCGAGGATGTTCAAGCCCTGTGTTACCTCTAGTCCCCGGGTGTCACAGAGACGGAAGTTAAGCGCGGACCCAGACCGACTCTTTGTGACATGAGGCGTGTACTGCAAATATAATCAAGGTTCTGCGCAAATTCGAACATAGTGGTTCACATCCGAATGGTATCGCCGTGATATAACATATCTAATGGATAAGCTCCAACCTCTAGATGCCTTTATTTTATAAAAGGGGCTGGAATAGAGTTATTATTCAAGCAAATTGTCTATTTGTTACAATCGGGCTTGGACAAAATATTCATGAGTATTTTAAACAAAAATGATATGACAAATCTAAGAAAAGGATCACATCAGACGCACATCACTCTCTGAAATATTTAATATAAAGCCAGAAGAAATCGCATATAAGTCAGAGACATACACAGTTTCCTCTCGTACCTAAGTGTCAACGAATACAAATGGTTAAAAATTAATCTGGAAGATTGCCACCTTACAAAATAGGTTAGCAAATATATACACAAATACTAAAACAACACTTGTGTATGAACAGTGCTTTAGTTTACTACACAGTTCGATAGAATGAAGGAAATTGCAAAGACAATCATGGAACAACGCTTTCTTATTATGTACACATTATCATTTAACCATTATAATACAATGTTTCCATAAGATCTCACATTTCATCGAGTAAAAAAAAACGAAAGGTCTTAACCACAGTGGTGATGCTGTGTGCAGCTTTCCCACTTCGAGCCCTCTGTGAAATGCGGCCCTTGAAGACAGAGTGAACTGTGTTGTAGAAGCTTGACTTTCCCGACCCCACGGGACCCAGCATCAGAACACGAACCTCAGATAACCCCATCTCTTTGGGAGGCTTGAACGCCACAATGTCTTGCATTAGCGTCTCTAGGAACTAACGCATATATAGAAGTTAACTACGTCTTGATATTAGTAAATTTTTCTGTTAAAATACTGCACGTAACATAAGGGAACGATTGGTATTTGAATAGTATAAACATTGAGATGAAAACAAAATACAATGTTATTCGAAGTTCGTTAAGTGCGTATCGATCCAGTGGTTTGTGTTATGACGTGCCACACGTGAGGCATATTCTCAGTCTTCATAAACATATTTTTTTTTTTTTAATTTGTACAAACTACAGTTACTTTTTAAATAGACGAAACATATGCGCAAATAACGAAATACAATAAATACACAAACTAATTATAATTTTTTTGGTGACATACTGACCGCTTCACCTTAAATCAGAATGGGGGACACGAACACTATTTTAAGTTTTGCAAAGGATAATTTTTACAATTCATGATAAAATTAAGATGAATGTAACCTTTGCGTTCCATTCAGGTGTCTTTCGCCATGGAATAATTTCGCCATCTAAAATAGTACAACACACAACCAGTGAAAGGTCGATTTAATTATCTTCTTTAAAAGCATTTTGGAGAAAATACGTACTGCTTAAATAAATACTTAGCTGATTTTCAAGTAGAGATTGTCAAGTAGATAAACGAACAGGGAATAATCAAATAAACATGCCACCTATTTATACTCAATGTTTAATTATGAAATGTATGGGAACACTGTAACACACGCAATTAAGATGTATGAAATATCACCTGTCACGCGGTAGACCTCTAGCTCTGTCACCGCCATTGTGCCGTTGTTAACCTGGTCAACAGTAAGACCTTGATTGCTGTAACCGTTTCCCAACTTATTATAACCATTAAGTGTAAAAATGCCTCCTGCAGGGTTGATGCTTCCGTTAAAGGTGTACATATCATGACCGGAGCCAAATGTCGGCCCGTATGTAGAGTGTCCATAAATCCCATTTCCAGCATTGACTATTGGAAATTTGGTAAACTTTTCTGATCCAGAAAACTTCAGTTGAAACAGAAAGGCATTCCCATCTTGAATGTATGCCCCGGCACCATTCCAGTTTGAACTAGCGTATCCACCATAGACAGAGCCCTGTTGGTTGTACAGAACAGTCACCGTGGGTCCCTGATTGTCACACTTCTGGTGGAATGTTGTAGCGGTACACCCGTCCCTCGTTATTTTGTAGAGCAGGGTGAAGATCTTGGGCCCCGTGCCAATCCAGGACTCCAACTGGTCCATAAATTTTCCAGTCAGTTGTTCTGTCATTTCTGTTAAAAACGTTCCGAATCTAAACAGAAAACTGAATAAACCTGTATTTGTAAAGAAACAAGTTTCAACATGGACATACTTGGGCTCATTGGGTCATTGTCGACCCGGGTATTACTTCCCCGCAACCCGGGTACTTTGAAGTATACTTCAAAGTATCCGGGGTACGGGGAAGTATACTTCAAAGTACCCAGGGTACGGGGCAGTAGTACACGAAAAAAAAAATCGTACCCAAAATTTGTCGTACCCAATTTTTGTTCGTACCCAATTTTTTAAGTACCCACATTTTTTTTGTAACCAAAATTTTCGTACCCATTTTTTTGTTCGTACCCACATTTTTTTTCTTTCCCCACAATTTTCGTTCCGAAATTTGTTTTCGTACCCAAATTTGTTTTCGTACCCAATTTATTTGAGCATAATGTTTTCGTACCCACAATTTTCGTACTCAAATTGTTTTCGTACCCATTTGTTTTTTGCATAATTGTTTCGTACCCAAAATTTTCGTACCCACATTTTTTTTCGTATCAAAATTTCCGTACCCACATTTTTTTTCGTACCCAAAATTTTCGTACCCACAATTTGTTTACGAAAAATATGGGTACGAAAAAAAATGTGGGTACGAAAATTTTGGGTACGAAACAATTATGCTAAAAAAAATTGGGTAGGAAAACAAATTTGTGTACGAAAATTGTGGATCTGAAAAAAATGTGGGTACGAAAAAAAAATGGGTACGAAAATATTGGTTACAAAAAAAATGTGGGTACTAAATAAATTGGGTACGAAAAATATTTGGGTACAAATAATTTTGGGTAGGATTTTTTTCCGGGTACTACTTCCCCGTACCCCGGGTACTTTGAGGTATACTTCCCCGTACCCCGGGTACTCTGAAGTATACTTCAAAGTACCCGGAATACGAGGAATTATTGACCGAGTCGAAAATGACCCAATGAGCCATACTTGGTACACTTCAGCACTCGGGTACCCTCAGGATTCAGTCTGCACCCCATAGTATTATAATGGTTAATGAACCTAATGATGATAATAGTTGTTGGCGTATAACTAAAAAAAAAAACACTAAATTTAAGTAAAATACCATGTACAATCTTAATAGATAGGTATAACATAATTCATATATACATTATACGTATCGGTTTATGTTAATAACATTAATTTATCGATCACATTTTTGAAGCATTCACAGTTTTGTTTTGTGATTAATTATGTATGGTAACTATCTGAAATTAACAGAAAGAGCTGTCCCAAGATAACACACTAGACTATTCTTCTGCGATGTTAATTTGCGGTAAATCACCTGATTAAATGACAACAACATATATGAACTTGACTATCATTTATAGAAGTTATATAGGATATGTAAAAATTAAAGCTGACAATTTATACATTAAAACAAGTAATATGACCATGCCAAGAAAATATATTTTCATCTTTCCACTTATTAATTTAGTTGAAATTAATTAAAATAATAAAAGGATTGCATGTTAGCAACATAAACACAAAGTTTCAACACAATACATTATCCCTACGCAAGTTGTTGAGAGGATTATTTGTCTATGTTTACTTAGTAACAAAGACCTTGACCCAAATGACCCCAAATAGAATCCCATCTTGGTCTGAATATAAGTTACGTAAAAACCCAAATTACAACAAAATACTTCCATCAACAGCAAATGTATTGAGGGGAAACACTTTTTCTAGTTTAGTAACAGTCTGCATGTCAGCTAAAGATGAGTTGTTGCACGTTTTTAACCCATGGTGATGTATACATATTGTATAATATTAGTGTGGTAAGATCATATGCATATAAAAGAGAGATTCATCATTGGATGTAGTGATGAAACAATTTGAATTATTTCAGTAAAGTATACTGCAACAAAATGATACAATCAGTGATTAAGATTTTCAATATTTTATTTGAATATCGAATCTTAAACCATAGCAATTAAGTCTAGCTGTTTTGGGTATTCTAAATGGATCATTTAGAAAGGGAAAAAACTCTGCTGTTTCTTGTGAGAATGATTGGAAGAGTTAGCTTTCTTTTTCTGCACTCGTTTTTTATAATAATAACAGGGTCATTGATGAGTTTATTCAAGTCCCAGTTTTTTCAAGTCTCATCACCTTAGAAATATTGTACTTATGTTTTTGTAATATAATATGAATATTACATCATGTGATATACATTTGCGTGTTCATTACCGGCGCTCTGAGTAGTTGTATTGAAGAATATACATTTTGTTTGAAATTTGATATTCTGAACTTGATGTTAGAAATATTGAAATATCAAATTAATATATGTTGTGTAAATACTGTATGTTTCTTTAGAAAATTGATTTTGAATTTCCACTGGATGCGAGATGTAGGATCTGTATTAGATCATTATTGTTTATTCAACCATAACGTTTGTTATGCAATACCATTAATATGAATACATCATGTTATGTGATCTCTGTTGAACAAGGACCATAAAGGTTTACTTCAACTGTGTAAATATGTATATGTATTTGTTGAAATAAAAGTTCTCTCACGCAAAGCTTACATACATTTTCAAAGTAAAATACGGGTCAGACTTTGGCTTAATTGAGTTAATTGCATTTGCCTGTTACCTCAAATGAGGATCCTGAAAGTATGTTTGTTGATTAAATTGAACGTCAATAACGTGAAAGAGACGTGTACTAGTTTCGTGTAACTTTAAATGTAAACAAATCGCGATGAAAACTTACTATCTGTTGTATATTCGGTATGAATGTTCGCTTAGCCAATACTTTTATCTATTATAAAACTACCTCCACTTATAACCTACTAGATAAACCTTCTCCTTGACAAAAGTATTTATCTTAATTTACAGTGGACTAAATGATGTTAATTAGATCTTTATCATGAAGCGATTTGAACAAATAGTCATGGCTCATGCTTGTATTGAAATTCACGTTGCAAATCTGCTTTCACTTTTACTTTGAAATTTACCTGTTGTATAACTTTACAAATAATGTATTGAATTATATCTTATTTTTTTGGTGGTATAAACCATCCACAGTATATCGGCTACATATTGATCGAACATTGTTCACCAAATTTCAAATATATTGAACAATTTTGTAAGTTAGAAATATCAGCAAATCAAATCTATTTTCAGAAAATGAGAACCAGCAATAATAAGGTTTAAGAGACATGCACATTTTCCTAAACATAAGATTGCGGTTAAGGAAGTAACCAAATAAGATGTCTCATTTATTAAATTGTTTCGCTCAAGTATTATTTTAACAAAATACATAACATACCTGCTTAGCTTAAATGTATCTACTAAACCTAACTGCACAAATTATTCATATAAATCTTCTACATAAAGGGACGCGATTCTTGTTTATGGGCGAGATAGTTACTGTTTCCATAACCGAGCCATAGATATGTCTATGGATTCTATTTAAAGAACGTAGGCCGTACACCACTGAACGTGAAAGTAAAGAGAAAGGACAGAAATATGCTAAACACATAATGTCAGCTACCACTTTGTCATATAAACGAGAAGACTGGTTACTGATGTGTGTATTTATTCGTTGTTTTTCGTTCATCGAACCGTACAAGCTGAACACAAACAATATGCCATGTAAGTAAAACTAGTATGACCTATCGTTTACTATAAAGTATTATATAATACTAAATTTGTCTCAAATTGAAAAGCTATAAGGACTAGAGTAACCTATCATTTACTATGAAGTATTATAAACAGACTAACATTGCCTCAAATTGAAAAGCTAGAAGGATTAGAGTGAGTTTAATTCAAATTCAAACCCCTGTAACGCAGCAAAATACCTACAACATATGACTGGGCATAACTTGAATGCAATTGTACCTTAACACTTTTAATACTGCAACACTTAATAGCTACGAACATATATACATACATGTTGTATTATGCACACAAACACATCAACAGGAACATATGACACAGCTTAAACGGTATTATACATGATAGCATTTGTATTAAGCCCCGTTTTCCAAGAGTAGAAAAGAGTTGATTGTGCTGGTCCGCAATTTGTAACATAAGTCTCCCTTGAAATATTGTAATAAAAGCAAAACCATCCTGAATCGGTATACACAGCCCTTGTTAATTATCCATTGCAAATGCACAGTATACAACAAACCATTTGATATATATATAATATGTCCATCACACGTATCTCATCCAAATATAATTAGAAATTGAACAATTTTGTAACGCTAAAACAACGCAATTTCATAGACCGTTGCAATCGTAAATAACTACAGAAGAGCATCGTCTACACGGTGTATACATACGTTATTGAAAGTTTATATGCAAATTCATAAACATATCGTACATCAATTCGCGACCAAGTTGCTGAATGTTATCATTTTACACACGAAGAAAGTATTTATTTGTGAGTTTGTTACACCTTTTTTTAATGGCTGGCAATATTATTTTCCATTTTAAGACCTTACTACTGTAGTAATAAGCGACCAGGCATCGGGATCATTGTTGCTATTTAATAATGCCTACTATATTCATTATATACGACCAGATGTTAGGAATATAGGTGATATTTAAACACCCAAGTTCTGACGCAATAGACGACCAACCGTGTATGACCGTGTTGCTTTTCAAAGGGCCAACTACTGTTTCCACAGGCAACCCGGCTTGAAAAATAATGGTTCTATTTAAATAGCCAAGTTGTGTAGCCATTTGCGACTCACTATGATGCTATTAAAAAGCAAGTCACCGTGAACATACACACCCAGATCTTGATAATGAGAGTGGTAATTTCACTATCAGATCTTGCGGTCATCGTCAACAAAGAGTTGTGTATTTAGAACAAATAATACAATAATTCAGACACTTTTGATTGTCGAATAACAATAAACTATGCGTGGAACATATGCTTTTCCTTTCTCTTAAATTTAACGTTCAGTGGTGTACGGCTTACGTGCTTAAAATACGGTCCATAGACACGCTTTTGAAACAGTCACTATCTCGTCCATGGAAAAGAGTTGCGTCCCTTCAGGTAGAAGACCTCTGCGAAGAATGTGAGCAATTAGTTTTAGTTGACATAAGTTTTAAGCTAAGCAGTTATATATTTAGTTTTGTTTATAAAATAATCGAAGAAAATGTACATGCGTTTACATGTTTGTAGGTAGTATTTATGCATACCTAGGATGGGATCGCATTTGGGTCAATTTGGTGAATGGTATTGTTACATAAAATATAAAAATCGTTTCCGCTCAAAAATTTGTGTTTGGATGGATATATTTTCTTTAATATTGTGGTAATGGAGCTAACGTGCAATCTTTGCTTCAGTCTAATTTTCAACTAAATTAATTGGTAAATAGTTGAAAATCTACTGTATTGGCGTGGAAACATTCCTTGTTTTTTTTGATAAATTCAAGTTAAAGTAAAATAGTCAACCTAATATAAGTCGGTTTGGTAATTATATCAGTTTACCGAACAAAATTCTCAAAGCGGATTAAAAGTCGAGCGTGTTATCTTGGGAGAGCTCTCGGTGTTTTTTTTTTAAATTGAAATCAGATAGTAACTCTCTTTCACACAACGACACTGTGAGTTATACAAAGATTTGCGACCAGCCGTGGGAATCAACGTTGCAAAGTAAATAACAAACTACTGCACAACCGTTAGCTCCATCGTTAATGACTGTTTACGCCAGAAGGCGTGGTGCGGGAAAGCTACAGTAAGCGAACTATTACTCAGATATTCAACAACAACTTCAGTAATTAAACCATAAACACTGTGGTAAAACCATTCTTGCCCCCACCCCCCCTCCCCTGGACTAACTGGACTAAATGTGTTCGCTCATTGAATTTGTCCCTTTACATTGTTCGTTGGATACATAACTTCGAAGAATAATTTTGAGAGTTTTATTGCAATGACTTTTTTTTTTTTAATAAACTGCGTTATCAACTTAAGTACTGACCATTAACGTACTGTTGTTGTTGGGTACGAGGGTTGCTAACTAGTACACGTATTTTTTATCATTTTGAGTTGTTTTCAATAATGATACTCTATTATGTGGCCGTTATGCTAATCTTTCGAATCATATCCTTTTTGGTAGTAAGTCATTCTTCCATTGAATCTAATTTAAAACCCTGTTGAAACAAAAACAGTCCAATCTGACTTGGTTGTCAACTAAGAACACGGTCACCTGTCTACGTAAATCTAGATTCCCTCGACGACAATCATTTGATATTACACCTGAAAATAATGGCAACCTGGCTATTGCGACCAGCTTATTTCACTCCGAAAGCAATTTTTCAACTGTGTATATCTGTCACGAGGCTGTCATTTCGAAGAGATACACATTAACACTCAAATCAATCTGCGTTGTCGTCTCTTACCTCTAACGTCATAGCGCCTTATGTGCGTATAATGTTGCGGCTGAATAATCTGATTGCGGTAACAATCTTTCTGATATAGACGAGTTGTCAGAAAGAGCCAGAATACTGTCAAAAACTGCATAGGCCGAGACGTCTTCCAATTAATTATAAGATTTGATGCGAGGTTGGACGTGCTTGAATGGTGTAAGTTATAATTAATACCAACGTCGATGTAAACACAAGAGTTCCCGGATGGTTGTTTACCGATCGTTTACATCTTCAAATTACGGTGATGAGTCTAGAAACAACACACAGACACAAAAGAGATATTGTAGTGCAATTCATACAACCATTATCATAATCAATATGTATATCATTTTAATAAAGTTTTTATATAAAGTGTATATTATAGCTCATGGTATAAAGCTATTTAACGTATGTTTGTTTTCGAAACGGTGAAAGCTTACACACATTTCGTTTAAAATCCTGTGTTAAAAATATCTGGCGCCCATTGTCACTGCATTCCATCATAATTTACCCTATACTTAAACTGTTAATGTTTACAGTTTACTGTTATGATGTGTTAAGTATTGTCCTGGTTATAGCTGTGTTCTGTATTGTTCTTGTGAAATGTAATGTCATTATTGTCATGGTTATAGTTGTAGTCAGTATTGTCCTGGTTATAGTTGCTGTCAGTATTGTACTAGTTATAGTTGTTGTAAGTATTTACATGGTTATAGTTGTTGTAAGTATTTACATGGTTGTAGTTGTTGTAAGTATTTACATGGTTATAGTTGTTGTAAGTATTTACATGGTTATAGTTGTTGTAAGTATTTACATGGTTATAGTTGTTGTCAGTATTGTACTGGTTATAGTTGTAGTCAGTATTGTCCTGGTTATAGTTGCTGTCAGTATTGTCCTGGTTATAGTTGCTGTCAGTATTGTACTGGTTATAGTTGTTGTCAGTATTGTCCTGGTTATAGTTGCTGTCAGTATTGTACTGGTTATAGTTGCTGTCAGTATTGTACTGGTTATAGTTGCTGTCAGTATTGTACTGGTTATAGCTGTTGTAAGTATTTACATGGTTATAGCTGTTATCGGTATAGTTCTGGTTATAATTGCTGTCAGTATTGTTCTATGTTTAGTTGTTGTCGGTATTGTCCTGGTGATATTTGTTGTCAATATTTTCCTGGTTACAGTTGTTTTCAGTATTTTCCTGGTTACCGATGTTGTCGTTATGGTCCTTATTATACAGAACAGATCCCATAGGTCAACACAAGAGAATATTGTTTAAACATGTTTGTCTTAGTATGTGTGATATATTATTGTCTGTATCATGAAACTGTCAAAGATTACAGCGCTGGAATAGACACACAATCAGTTTAAGTTAGTTTGTTTATTATTTAAACATTGTTTTGGTATTATTTTATTTTCTAAACCTCAAACAAGAGAACATGTTCCCGACTCAAAGAAATAAGCTTTGTAATAATGGATATAACGTATATCGCATCATTAATTTTCATGAGCACGGTTTTGTGTTTGTTTTTACTTACGTTTTCCCCTAAGAATTCATGTCGTCATGATTAATTACACAATTATAAATTACTCTGTCGTTGTCATTAATTATTTAGTTTTGTTTGACAGAAAACGGAATAAAATATGTTGCTCATTTGTACAAAAGGGAGAACTGCCCTAGCTGTTCAAAGCTAAGCATTTGATCAAATAAGAATGTGGTGTGGTAATTAAGGAAACAGTATCGAAATTTGACATTCAATCGAAAAGCAATGTAATGTAACATGGGCGTCAATATCGCGAACTATCTGAATATGTAGAAAACAGCAACAAATGTTGTAATGAAATGGATGCAAAATACAGCATTAACTGATGAAACTTTTCTAAATAATGTACACGCATAATTGAACCATCAACCTATCTGCAAACGGTTAAATAAGGTTTTGGCAATACAATATTTTGACTAAAGTATGTGTTAATAGTATACATTTAATTTGTTATAATAATTGTATAACAACTCCCACTAAGATTATTGTAAATACAATGCAAAAAAGCAAACATTTTAATTAATGTATTAAAAGTTTATAGAACGTATACACGAGTAATCGCTATGTGATCAGAACCATTGAAGAAGTGCACGGGTGTTGAGCTAGATCCATGTTTTGCACGTTCCAGTAAGAAAAAACCCGTATACTGTCAAGTTGTATACGTATATTACGGCTCATTGGAGTGAATGTGATTATAAGAGCTGACATCGGCCACGCTTGAAAGAAGCTTACCATAATTACTTTAAACGTTGATGAAAAGCATAGAGACGAAACCGTGTTTTTCGTATTAGTTTTGCAGGAGTATAAATGTCCATCGCATGAATTGAGTTTGACATATTGTAGAATGTTCCGCGGGAAATATACACACGAGCATATGTGACTATATAGATGTTTTGATGGATGATATTAAAGAAAATCCTCGGAGATTGTCAATCTTAAAATCAAACCAAACAAATGGCATAGATTAAAAAAATGTGCAACTAATATTTATTATATTAATAAAAACTATTCATTCAAATGCGTATCTTTTTATTTAGTCTATAACAACACAGATGCATCTATGTATCATACAGCGCAGGTGCATCTAACTCATCTGTCAATCAAAATCACATGTTTGACAACTTATGAGCAATTGTGTAACCAAATAATACAACATCATTGTGAATGAATTCAACATAAGAATACCATAATACTACATTATTTCAACAAATATATACCACAATAATATATATCACAGACGAACATTTTGCATAACAATGAAACAATATGAATAGTTTTTATAGCGCAGTCGTCTTGAATTTATCCCATCGGCATAATATATCTTCAATGGTTATTCGTTCTGTAAATTCTAAGGCACTCTCTAAGCAAACAAACGACCTCTTTTGGAACTATGAAGTCAAGCGCTTGCGATTTGCTTTCAAGAAAATCAACCCACGATTTTGTCATTTGTTGAACAAGAATGTCATCTTGGAATCCTTTGTATGGCGCCTCGACAAAGATGATGAAGATAAGGAGGATACCGAGGCTCCAAATGTCAGCTGGTGTAGGAAGGAATGGATGTTGTGACAGGACTTCTGGCGGGAGATAAGAGGCGTTACCGATAAAATCCGTACACAGCAGTGGAGTTCCGGTGTCTGTGAAATATATACATACCGATGTAAACAAGTTAATCTTTGAGTCGTTTATGTTTTTAACATCAAATAGCTTTATGTGTAAGGGGAGAAACAGAAAAACGTCATTTATATACATTCGCCGTTATGGATTAAGAACAAGTAACGTGTGCTCCTATCATAATAATCTCTTAGTATTGAATGTATAAAAAAAGTCAGTGAAAAAAAAGTTTTAAAATGTTGCTGAACAAATCGTTATTTCTTCTAAATTTGAAAAAAAAATAATACATAAATGCAATAATAACTGATTGAGGCAAAATTCAATGCCATTTAGACCATCGAATTTCATTGCGGCCCCCAATTATGTCGGTTTGAAATATTAGATTATGCAATTGGGAAAGATATATTAAAACGAATTATTAATGGCGAGAATTCTGGCTACAAATAGTTGGTTTTAACATTTTTAACAATATTAGGAATACATATTGTTGTGCGTCAACTATAACACGGTGAAGGATTGCATTTATTAAAAGAATAGCCATATATTTAATTGTATACTTTACAGTAAAACATTACCTGAAACAACTCACATGTTAAGTTTACCATTAGTGGAATGTACTAAACATGTGTTCTCTGCATTGAAAAACAAAATCTTTCTCAACACTTGAAAACATACCCGAAATGCACTTGATTGCGAGACCGAAGTCTGCAATCTTCACCACGAGATCATCTGTCAGCCCACGAGATCATCTGTCAGCAGAATGTTCATAGGAGTGAGGTTGCGGTGTGCAATCTCCATGGCATGGCAATACATGACACCCTGCAGCACTTGAGCAAATATGTCAAACTTATGTCTATGCGACATTTCTTTGTGGGCCAACAAGTAGCGCTCAATATTTGCGTTTGCGGCGTACTTCATTATGATATTTATTTCATTGACGTTAATCACAATATCGTGCAGGGAAATGATGTTCCTATGCTTAAGGCGGGATACACAATATATTTCACTCATGATATAGGCGTCGTCTCGGAAGTCACCGCGGTATTTGATCTGCTTCATCGCGTAGAACTGTTTGTCTTGGCTTTTGCTGATCTTGAAAATGTCTCTAAAACTTCCGTAGTCGATCATTTCTTGAACACTGTAACTACATGTTCCGGTTCCAATTGTATTTTTCGATCCCATCAGCTTAACCCATTATATTATAATACATTGTTTTAGATTTATGTTAACGTTTGAAATTAAAACTTATTCTATCTATCAATAAATATGTCAATCTAAATATGATTGTAAATTCAAACAGAAGACCTATTTTATTTACATTTTTATACGCATGTTATTGACTTTCCATTATTAGAATTATAAGAATGTTACAGTTATCTGAATAGTTTTACAAAACACTCTTAAATTAATTGTCATACATTCGAATACAATCTTCCGTATGTCAAATGAACACGCGAAACACAGACAGTAGATTCATAAAATACTGTCCTTTTGTACTCAGTTCCATAGTTCCTATAATAATGATGCTGTTTGCAACTACGAACTTTTATTCACACACTATTTTTTCCAGTAAATACTATTGAAGTATTTTCTTCAAGAGGGTTAAGTGTGAATTGCGCGCACGATAGATTATTCCAAGTTATAAACGCACGTTATACTAAGCCAATAGAAAGGGCAATGATATTCCGACGACGATTTGTTGGCCCATCTTCATGAACCTTGGTCAGAAGATTTTTCCCAATGATATCTTTGCTAAATTAGAAACTGGGTCATGTGAGGTCAAAAACTAGGTTATTAGGTCAAATTGAAGAAAAAGCTTGTTAACACATCTTCATTAATTTTTTTCAGAAAATATGTCCTAATGATATCTCAGCCCAGTTTGAAACTGGATCATTTGAAGTAAAAAAAAAACAAGGTCAATAGAACAAAGTAAAGAAAAAGTGTGTTTACACTCTAGAAGTTACATTTCAAGTCAAACCTACATGAAACTTGATCCGTTTCTTCTTCTATTAATATCTCGGCAAAATTGAAAAGAGAATTGTGTGCAGAAATTAAATATGTATGTTTCTTAAAGTACTGAATACTTTTATTATTGTGAACTCAACCTTCTAAGAATAGTTAAGTTTCTTCGGGTCTTAGGCCCATGACCCTCTTGTTTGACATTTTGTTGGGTGTAAATGTTTGTTTTTGTGTCAATGTTTGCATGGGCATAAACTAAGGTTAATATTTTGGCTTAATATTTGAATCCTTTCCATGTTAGTTGGATTGCATCAAAAGCCTACTGCTTATTGAGATTACATATCCTGAAAAGAACTGTCCAGTGCTTTATGTCTTAAGAACATGGTGAACAAAACGGCGGCCTCCTGAGTGCAAAACAGGCACCATATTTACACCATTGTCGCCTACCCGGTATATAATATAAATATCATGGGCAGTTTATGGGTATTATACATATTAATAATAATATCTTACTAATAATGAACAATTAATAATAATGTTTTGCAACTTTTAATAAACTATGTATCTGGTTCTTTATAAGTCAATTTCATTTGCATGAACAATACCATTCTTTTTAAACATATGAAACGTATATGTGCATGTTGGTTTTATTTTGAAATTTGTCATTTTTATCTATTGATTGGGAACTTATCTGTACATGACCAGTTTGTACATATTGACATATGTACTTTGAGTCTTTTTCTTAACAAGATGTGTTCCAAATGTGCGTTTTTGAATACGAATGACATCATAAATATTTCAGCCTTGTTCTAGGAAATTTGGGCTAAATGCACATGCGTAAAGTGTTGTCCAAGACTAGTCTGTGCAGTCCAAATTTGCTAATCTGGGACGACATTTAAAGATGATATTCACTAGATGCTTCCTATAGACGAAAAATACAATAAAAGCGATAAGTGTCATCCCTGATAAGCCTGTGTTGACTGCACATGCTAATCTGTGAAAACAATTAACGCACATGAATTTAGCCCAGTTTTTTTCAGAACGAGGCTATAGTTTATTTAGAAGTCTGTTACTTGGTCAGCTAACTAAAGGAATGCTTAGTACTCTTGTATATGCTGGTTCTCTGAATGTTTTTTGCAACTATTATATATTTATTGTCCCTTAAGATATATGCATGGTCATTTCTGTTTATATTATGAACTCTCTCTCAATAGTTTATGACCACTTCTTTTTAATATTGTTTGTCTCACAATTGCTAAGAGCCCTTCCGTATATGAACTGTCTATAAATTGATTGTGACTCCTTCTGCATATGAAAATTCTCTGAATGGCTGATGAATACTTTCTAATATTAACTGTCTCTATATAGTTTTGCTGATGGAACATTTATGTTGCGAATATCTATATTCAACAATATCCTTCTATTCACAGGGTACTGCATCATCCGCAAGTGTCCCCCTCCAACTCTGAGTCTTGTTTTAACTCCATGGAGGAATTCACACCAAACAGCACAACACAGTGCCATGAGGACTCGGACACTGGCATGGTCAGTAATTAGCCTGGTTTTGGGAAAACTGGGCTAAATGCATACAAGTAAAGTGTTGTCTCATATTAGCCTGTGCGGTCCTCACAGGTTAATTTGGGACGACACGTTCCGCATAGACTGGATTTTCTTTAAGAAGAAAATTTTTTGAAACGAAAAATTACATACAAGTGGAAAGTTGTGTCCTTGATTAGTCTGTGCAGACCTCACAGGCTAATCTTGAATGTCGCTTTACGCACATGCTGTAAGCCCAGTTTTCTAAGAAAGTGGCTATAATTGTTTATAGTTTTATACTATGTTTTTTTTTTACTCAGATACCAATGGACCACATGTTATAATTTACACTGTGCACAACAGATTTGTGATATATTCATGCATAAATTTAAGCTTCAGTTTAATGTGTGTTTTTGTATCTCATAATGTTTGTTCAGCCTGTCACATGCTTATCCTGCCATGAAAGTTTCAATCCATAGATTTTATTTTAGAAAGATTTGTTATCCCCCCCACAGGGAGGGTTCAGAAAGGATTTGCTCAATTTGTCTGCATAACTTTGTCAAGCAAAACTACTTGTAGTTTTCACATTTATATGGGTATTAATATTTGTTGAATTANAAATCCCGTAAAATATTATTAAACTACAGAGAAATCAACAGACGAAAATCATGTTACCTCATATATACTTGAATGAACACACGCTGTTTATCCTTTAATAGCATTAAGTAGACTCTTTCCTGAAGGAATGTCAGAAGAATAATTCCTCAGGGCATTGACACAAGACAACGTTTTATCATAATGACATTCATTATTGTTAAGCTGAATAAAGGGAAAATACGTTCACCAGTTTTGATAATAAGAATTAGGCAAACAACTCATTCGCTTTGTTAAATCGTGCATAAACTAATCCTCTGGGCATCACCCTCAGACAATTACATAATTATTTCGGGAAGCAATGATAGCTGGTTAGTTTTCCCCTCTTGATGAAGTGTTTGTAGGCTTTTAGTTCAAGTTGACTTGTTTTTTATATATCAGACAGTTCATACTAGTTTATTGGTTATATAAAAGTTAAATGCAGTTATATAATATCATTTATCAAACATATACAGTATCATTAGCAAACTAACTTAATAAAACGATACAAAATGTTAAATCACTTGATTTATTAGATGAGGTGTTGTTTGTAATTTACTCAGTAATCTGTATAAAATACTTTAGTTCCAGATTGACACAAAGTATATATCATTCATAATTAAAACAAATACAGGTCTTAAACCATCATATTAAAATTCATACATTGCCGTTCAGTTAACACACACGCGAGTAGAAAGAACGCATATTGACTACAGGACTTCTCGAATACATATGTATGTCAATATATCTGGAACATATTGTCATAATAAATGAAAGTTTTGACAAACCAAAAACCAGCGACCTACGTATACGATTGCCGTTATAGTGTGTTTTAGATACAACCCACATCGCGAATCGAAATAAAATTCTCGTTACTTGTCTAACAAAAGATAATATTAGTTACAGTCAAAATGTTTTTGCCGCGCTCGGAATGTGCACAAATTAAGTAAAGAAGTAGAATAATCAGGTGAATATCTGTCATAAACAAAATGACGGACATCGTTATAGTCAGTTGCTTGTTGAGAGACTAGAACAGTGTTCAAATTCAATCTACTATATTTTGCAAGATAATTATTGTGATAAGGATAATAAAATGAATCTTATTTAAAATACCATTATTGTCAGAATGTGAAGGAAGAGAAACTAGACGAATTATATAATTAGATAAGAATTTGCTTAAATTTTACAAATATGTTTTGATATGAAATCAATTATTTTTGTAACTCCAAACAACCCTTCGCTGTTTGTGTTTAAATGGAAAGTAGCGAGATGAATTTCAAATTATAAAAAAATAAGTATTTGATGTTAAATAAATATCAAAGACGATTTAGGCTATAGCTTGTGAATTGATATCAATATGGGATAGTCCATGCCATAAACAGGTATCCTGCAATCTAAGAGTATGTGAAGGCTACAGTGAAATATCATATTTATAAATTAAAACATACTGTAAATAAGCAACTTAACATTTATTCCTTTCAACATTCAGTTGTGACAGCAAAGTGGACATGGGAACACAAGTAAATAGTGTAAAAAAACAACAACTAGCATATGTTTTAAATATTAACTATAAGTGTTCTATCTTTTTATGTTTTCTTTCATAAATTGTATTGACTATATTTAGCACGTATTGCAATACAGTTTTACTTTATCGCAATATATTGCGATGCGGATTTTTGCCGTATCGTTGCACCACTGGAAAATATAATTGTTTGTTTGGCTATGATTTATTGCATTGGTTTCATTAAATTGTACAAAAATAACGATGATGCTCTATCAATTTCGTACAGTGCTCGTAGCTACCAGTACTATTAATTGAATGCTAATATAAACAAGGATTTTGTAAAATGCCAGCATATAACCGTAATACGGCCGTGGTCTGATCGTTGTTTGGACGTCCAATAAAAGACAGTTTTGAATCAAAACGTTTTTGTTTTCATTATTATTTTGCCATGTACAAAGTGTCTTGTGGAAGTGTGGCTAGTAGAAAAACAACACGTATAGGATTAATGATGTGTGAATCAGTAATATAGGCAACCCAAAGGTACACACAATTAATGGTGCATTGAATTGTATACAACTCCTGATTCTCCTCCTTTTCATAAACCTCGTCTGTGCTGCGAAGTAGGCAGTTGACCGCACTTCGTAATAAATATTCCACTAATAAAACATTTCAGTTCCATACACTTTATATGCGTAAATACGCAGTTTGTGGCATGCATTGTTAGTTTATTATGAATCGCATTTCAATCGCAACCGTCAAACACACACACATAGCACCAGTAACTACTTCAGACATTAAGTACTACGGAAATAGATTGCGTGTTTTGCATGTTCTCATAAAGACAACGACATCAATGCAAATGTTGTTGGAACGTTGCCCCTTACTTCATGACTCAAAATGCCCTTCATGTTACATGTGATTTCAAATGTGCTTGAAGAAGAGCACTTGAACTGTGTACTCTGGTACTGAGTGTTTTGACTAGAGGACATGTTATGCTATTAAATTTTTCCTAGTCTCACATTTCCCACAATATTAAGAGAAATTGGGCAGCTTAATGTTTTTCTGCCAAGAGTGTGGTGTGTTTATGGCTAAAACCGTGAGTTGATTAGTGAACTCTTCATNATCGGTCTGAATTGTTTTTGTATTAAATTATAGCTACAATTGTATACACAATCCTTGTTAAAGGATCGCGTAATTATGAATGTTTCGCTTAACGGCTGCACAATAATGCTACATGAAATTCAACTTGAAAATCCCAAACCAAAACTGTAACGTGGTATAAGGAAAGATTCAACGCAGTTATTAGTTAAAAAAACGTGGCAATATGTAACTTATATATTATGCAATAGTGAACTATTAAAGTATGCAGGTAATTGATGTATTATATTAGACAAATACAGAATATAGAATAAAATATTAACGATAAACAACGATTTTATTTTAACTAGCAGCCCTCAGTTTTTCCGAAAAGATATTGATCTGCTCCAATAAATATCTATATTAGTTCTATAATAAACTTGTGACCTCTAGACAAGTAATAACATGCACATGTTCGATCATATGTTTTTTACTGTTGTTTAGTCATTGTCTAGGAAAGTGAATGCGGTCCTTATTTAAAAGCAAAGTGGAAAAACAGCCAACCGTTCACGCTCCTAAAGTTTGTTTTTGTCATAATATATTTTAATATTATTTTTATTTACAATGCATTTGAATAGTATATCATGTTGGCATTAATAGTACGTTTTATTATTTCGTTCGATTTAAACTATTCCGAGTGTCTAAATTTCCAAACTTAAAATAAAATGATCGTCCCAGATTGTCACCGGATAATCTGCTAATGTGTTCCGCCCATTTGTCAAATTATCAGAGATAGTGGATGTCACCAAGAGTTCGCTAACTATCTAGTTTGTACGAATATTTATCAGAAAATGTTGGATACTGGATACCGGCGTCTGGTATTTACTGTGGCTTGATGGGACCGATCGGTGAAATGCGAAATGCAGAGAAAAAGCTTTATGAGACGAATGAAGCTGCTATTAAGTATTTGATTCAACTTCTTCGATTTAAATGTGCGTTAATTATAGCTTTTCGGCGTTGTTATGTTTGTTTGAAATTCCTTGATATTTATATAACGTTCGCGCTAGTTCAGCCAAACATGACGTCGTTTGCTAATGGAAAATGACAATCAAGTGAAATAAACCAATCACCATCGGATATGTTTTCAATCTGCAATATGTGGACCCCAGTTCACAAATACATTTAAAACGGTGCAGGAAGCGTTTCAAAGGGGCATATAACCATCGACGAAATATTTCGGCGAAATGTGCGTACATTAATATATACTTGATCCAATACATAACTTACCAAATTATAACAGATTTCGACATTTCAGTATTTTTTTATAAACAATTTTACCTCGATATCTGTTTCAGATAAAACTATAAATATATCATCATCTTAAAATGGTCTCCGGTGTGCGTGTTCATAACGACTTCTGAAATCCCCGCGGATCAGTAAAGGCCACGATACGGAACGTAATGTTTAAGGAATGTCTACATATATACACGTATGGAATCAATGTGATTTGTGTTCGTCTGAACATTATTGCGTTCGTTTGTATAGTCAGGATGATTGTGTTTAAACGGTATGCGATTCAATATGTAACTGTTTTATTTAAATTGACAAAGTCAATGGTAATATATATTTTATAGTCTATGGTAATACATATTTTTTGTTCCAAATAAATATATGCATCGCTTAGTAAATTCTTAGCTAGATAATGTTCAAAACGAGGATTAAATAGTTTGTACCCCAAAGTTGAACTGTTAGACAAAATAGTGTGGGTGTTACTTTAACGCTTCTTGTGTACTTTTAGCACTAATCTACGTGATCGGTATGTTTGTTAAGAACATGAAACCCGCGGTATTTAAAAAAAACGACCCACAGAATTTTAAACACTTTACTATCCACAATATACAATGCCTTAAGGTTAACACGGACATTGAGACAAAAATATCGATGGCGAAAATGAACTTTCCTAAACAGCGATAGACGTCTATAAGCTGGTTAGTGCAAGACGGACATTGCGACATGTGAGTATATGCTATTAACATTCTGAAAGTGCGATAGACGAATACAATCTGGTTAGTGCAAGACGGACATTGCGACATGTGAGTATATATTATTAATATTCTGAAAGTGCGATAGACGTATACAATCTGGTTAGAGCTAGACGGACATTGCGACATGAGAGTATATGTTATTAATATTCTGAAAGTGCGATAGACGTATACAATTTGGTTAGTGCAAGACGGACATTGCGACATGTGCGTATATGTTATTAATATTCTGAAAGTGCGATATACGTATACAATCTGGTTAGTGCAAGACGGACATTGCGACATGTGAGTATATGTTATTAACATTCTAAAAGTGCGATAGACGTATACAATCTGGTTAGTGCAAGACGGACATTGCGACATGTGAGTATATGTTATTAATATTCTGCAAGTGCGATAGACGTACACAATCTGGTTAGTGCAAGACGGACATTGCGACATGTGAGTATATGTTGTTAATATTCTGAAAGTGCGATAGACGAATACAATCTGGTTAGTGCGAGACGGACATTACGAAATGTGAGTATATGTTATTAATATTCTGAAAGTGCGATAGACGTATACAATCTGGTTAGTGCAAGGCGGACATTGCGAAATGTGAGAATATGTTATTGATATTCTGAAAGTGCGATAGACGTATACAATCTGGTTAGTGCAAGACGGACATTGCGACATGTGCGTATATGTTATTAACATTCTGAAAGTGCGATAGACGAATACAATCTGGTTAGTGCAAGACGGACATTGCGACATGTGAGAATATGTTATTAATATTCTGAAACTGCGATGGACGAATACAGTCTGGTAAGTGCAAGGTGGACATTTCGAGATGTGAGTGTATGTTATTAACATTCTGAAAGTGCGATAGACGAATACAATCTGGCTAGTGCAAGGTGGACATTACGACATGTGAGTATATGTTATTAACATTCTGAAAGTGCGACAGACGTATACAATCTGGTTAGTGCAAGACGGACATTGCGACATGTGAGTATATGTTATTAACATTCTGAAAGTGCGATAGACGTATACAATCTGGTTAGTGCAAGATGGACATTGCGACATGTGAGTGTATTTAATTAACATTCTGAAAGTGCGATAGACGTCTATAATATGGTAAGTGCAATGTGGACATTGCGACATGTGAGTGTATGTTATTAACATTCTGAAAGTGCGATAGACGTCTTCAATATGGTTAGTGCAATGCGGACATTGCGACATGTGAGTATATGTTATTAACATTCTGAAAGTGCGATAGACGTCTATAATCTGGTTAGTGCAAGACGGACATTGCGACATGTGAGTAAATGTTATTAACATTCTAAAAGTGCGATAGACGAATACAATCTGGAAATTGCTAGACAGACACTGTGGAGTCCGATTATATGTAACTTACCATGATAAGACATTTCAGCAGACACGCCACCTCACTAACTATAATAATTATGCGTCTGATCTTCAAAAGAAGACAGATATACTAATCGGATGTACTAAGCTCAGCGTTTCTTACTTTATATTAATACGTTTTTAATTTAACCATCAATCTGAAAAGCTTACTCTCTAGCTTAATTGAACACATGTCACGTGAACTTATCTATAATGTAATACGATAATACGTTTTCCTCGTCATTTCAAATTAAAAACGCGTTCGGCTTATCACAAAAGCAAATTTCTATTAACACGCTAATGTCATATAGCCTTTGCCATTAGAAGGGATGGTGAGAAATCCAATTAAAAATTCATTAAAAGAATTTAATATACACTGTCATTATTCGTTTGATGAATCCCTTTATTGCGGTATTGAGATGAAACGAAATTGCTTAAACAAATATTTTGTTTTTGTTTGTAAAACTATGTAATATAAACATTGTTTCCGATTAGAGCATCCATACGATTTATATTTGAAGTCTAAAAAATCGATTTTAAATACCCTGTGAGGTACGGTGATTTAGCAAACTAATAAGACATACATAGTTTGTAAAAACAAGGTCTTTTGCGTTACGTTTGACTATAAACTCGACCTCTGATCTTTGTGAAATTACTCCCAAATGGCAATCTTTAAGGTACCAAATTGTCGTTTGATTGAGGTTCTATCCGACATATTTAAAGTCTGATGTATTGTACTAGCCAAACACGTATTTGCAATACACTTGGATTACGATTCCATTTCGAAATCTTAATACATTCCCAATCCTAACTTACAAAAGAAAATAGGCTGACGGTTTGTGGGATGGACGACCGATCTGAGATATATGTCCCCTGTGTGTTGTGAAATGATTGTTTATTGTTTCGAAACGTCTATGGTAAAACTATAAATAACTTGCATCCTTTTATTGTCGTCATCAACTGATTTTCTCACGTGCGCATGTTTTAATTTGTTAAAACAAGGTTTTATTGTATAATGTAAGCCCTGGCAATTCAGTAAACGCCCCGAAGAAGAAGATAAGTAACAGCGAGAATGTTCACACATGGAATACAATTCACTGTTTTAAGTTATTTAAATGATTGTTTTGATAAGCATGAGGTATGTCAGATTGTTAAAATATTATAAAGCTAAATTGGGTTCAATCTATGTATTTGAAAACCCAAACATTGTACAAGTTAATAGTTTTATTAGCGAGTTCAAATGTAGACTTGTTGACAATTTTAAACAAGAGTGGTACGGTAAAATGAATAATAGTACTGTATTAGGTATGTATAAAGTTTTTAAAAGCTGTTTGGAATATGAAACATATTTAGATTTACTTCCTAGACGTCTGCGATTATTTGTTGTAAGACTTAGAGTCTCTGCACATCCTTTGAAAATCCAAACTGGCAGATACGCCCAAAATAAAATACCACGTAATGAACGTTATTGTTAATGTTGTAATGACTTCGATTAGAAGATGAGTACCATTTTATTTGTACATGCCGCTGTTACACTGATTTAATGAAAAAAATAATAAGCCGTATTTATTATGTAAACTCATCTGTATATAAAGTCCACAATTTATTAGTTTTATGTGACCAATCAGTAATTTATAATGTATGTAAATATATAAAAGAAGCACTTGTTATAAGAAATACGATTCTAAATAATACTGTTCAATAAGTTTTATTACCGCTTTGATAGTTGATTTGTATTTGTATTCCTAAATGTATATTTTATGTTATGTTCATTTGTTATACCTAGTTACGTGACAGAAAATAATTATGTATACTTAAGTATGAAGACGATGTACTTATGTATAAGTCTGAATAATTTGTCCTTCTGTCTGTCTGTCTGTCTGTCTGTCTGTCTGTCTGTCTGTCTGTCTGTCTGTCTGTCTGTCTGTCTGTCTGTATGTCTGTCTGTATGTCTGTCTGTCTGTCTGTCTGATGTTAGTACGCTAGCAAACTGAAAACACCATTTCATTGCACGCAAATAATTGTCGAGAGCAAGACGCCTTTAGTAACAGTTAATCCGTCTGATCCCTTAAAACCTCTACTCATCGCACTTTCAGTCATATATATAAGCACTCAGTATAGAGTTATAGAAACAGCACTTTGCCTGTGTGTTTACAGAAGCTTAAAACACAGCGTTGTACAGTAGGCGTTGTTTCGGCAACTTCACTTTAGTCCGTAACTCTCATGGTGCTTAGTTTAAGTTTTTTTTTCACCGTTTACCTTTTATTTTGTTTCGAAAAACAACTAAAACAGTTAACAATGAAATTGTTCAACAAGATGAATATACATATTTGTTTAATTATGGAAAGTATTTTTAAAGTAATGATCAATAAAATTCTTAAATTAAGTATGTATTGTTTTATTTTATAAAACAATATCCCGTTATTGAACACCACAGCAGGGCATATTTCGAGTACACTGGGGCATACCTTTCTATTTATTTTAATAAGAAAATCCAGATTTAAATTTAACTAATTATTAAATGAAGGAAGTACTATTTTAATAGTCACAACATACTGACGTTGCAATTGTTTATTGCAGAATAATTATTATCACTACAAAGTAGAGACGCAACTGCCTTGTTTTCTCCTTCTTCTCACCCATTTCTTCTACTACAAGTAATTTAACTTCAGTCTGAATAATTGTGTTGAGAAAATGTACATCATACACGTAATGCACATTACATTTTGTCAATTATATAAATATCACTGTATTTTAAATAAATATGTTCTGTCTATTTACAAGTATATACTTTTCTTACTTGCGACAGACTCGAATATCGCTTAATGAACGTAATCAAAGAAGCTGATCTTATCACTATCGAATTAATTGAAGATTAACGTGATATCATCAGAAAGCTTTTAGTAGAAACCATTAATGGATGTCAACCTGTCAGATACTGAGTAACAATAACAACCTAAATCGGAGTAGTTTGTAATTATCATCACACAATGTTTTTTGCTACATTGATGTCGGTTTGGACGCCAAAGCACATACATACAAGGATAGCGAAATGCAATCTAATGAAAGGTAAACGCCCCAAACTTTCTGAAGTTGAAAATATTGCCGTATTATTATTTGATGTTTCTTAAAATAGATCATCACATGATCTTTAAAATCATGGCTGTTAGTAATTCAAATGATCGACTCACTTATGAGATTTCTTTATACATATTACATGTTGGTCCAATTTTGTTTATTCGCATTTGAAAATAGAAATAATCTATTTTTGGCGTTCAATCTCTTCTTCGAATTATATTTTTCAAAAGCGCTGAGAAACCACCATTATCTACATCTGCCATTCAGAATAATGTTTAATTAAACATTTATTAGTTAGTCAATGTTAATACATGTATACAAGCGTATTTAACTTGCGTTTCATGCTTTGTTCAATGTGATGTATGCGGCAAAACTAGTTTTAAAATATGAATAGTTTAGATTTGTTTGAGGCGATGACAAATTTTGGTTCGTTTCTTAACTTTCATGATGTTTGGCATATATTTGGTAATTTCTAATGAACTTTGGCAATCATGTTTATGTTTGGAATATCAAATAAATGTTTATGGATATTTTGGTTTGTCGAAAAGGAAAAAAGCTATACCTACAAAAATCAATTATTACATGAATACAACATTTCCTAACCTATGATAATAATAATATCATTGTTCCCGACATGAATATGTATATTGAGTATGTTGCTTTCTAAAAGTTTAAGGTAAAATAAAAGTCTATTACGAAGATGTTAAGTACACTGTTTTTTCTAGAAAACATAAATATCCCCCCACACACGCAAACAGTATCCAGTAATGAGGAATATGAAACAAGTTTGTAGGGAAAGTGTCCGACTATCCATATTTACAATCCTCGACATCAAAACATCTTTGATTTTTAAAGCCCCATTAATACTAAAAATTCTATGACAATTTCGTACAATGTTTCATAAAATAAATTTACCCCGTATATAATCAGCGTTCCTTAGAGCAATATCCAAAATTTCAACGCTAGTTGTCGTCTGGTAACATAGATGTTTGTAGCTACAAAATGCTCGTTTTTATTTGTTTTGTGAAACAATTAATGCCATTTTAATATCCCACAAATATATCTATTCATACGACACACGAATACTAAAATGGTACCATATTAGTGAGCATGTTTCGTATGAATAGATATTGTAAAATGGAATTAATTATGACAAACAAAAAAACGACCTTTTTATATCTAAAAACATCTTGTGACCAGATCACATCTGGCGTTGAGATTTTGGCAATTGCTAAAAGGAACACTGCTTTGTAATTGTTCAATTTTATTTTGCGAAATATTGTACGAAATTTTCGTTGATTTTGAGTAGTAATGGGGCTTTAAATGACCTCTAATTGAAACATGGATATACCAAATGTTAAGTATTATATGATATGGATAATGGTCATGAGCCTACTTTTGTTTGATCTACTCTCGCCCACACCACAGGAAAGAGAATACAAAACATGTTAACCACTCACAGAGTAGGGATAAAATGTGTTGACTTTCTAGACTTCTAATTCCGATGTCGAAGCAACAATATACACCTTCATTGAGAGCAAATAGTTCATGAGAAAGGTGGGCTTCAGTTTCATAATATGATAACAATGACTGCTGTCAGCTAGAGGCAAACACACTAAAATAACTGCTCTATTTCAAATGAGTTAACGTGTTTTTGTTTCAGTTATTGTAAACACATTTAACAACAGGTGACAAAACACGCTCATAAAATGAGCGCAAAATAGACATAAATACTATAAGCGGGGAATCATACAAGCTATTAACCAAGATGAAATAAACAAGACGTTATTGAATAAACTAGCGATTAATTTGTGGTTGGTATAACACANAAAACAAGGTATTTACAGTATTGCAAGCAATACAGAAGTCCCCTTCCGAAAAATTGAAGTGTGTTTATAACTGATATTTTCTGAATACATGTTTATACCATTATAATGTTGTTTTTTTCAGATCCCAATTCAATTTGTCACAGCCGTAACAAGGTATTATTATATCTCCACCTGACCTTCGAAGAAATTCATGGTTATTCACATACATGTGCAAACCAAGTTTCATGATGATGTGCAATATTATTTTCGAGTTATTTCAGTTGTGTGTGCACGGACAGACAAACGAACGAAGAACTGCATGCCCATTTCTTATTGTCTTTTAACATTATTTACATTATTAAGTTATTTGTGTTCAAATTTCTGTGAACTGACCTTTGATCTCAGATGACAATAAACTCTGGCGCATTATCTTTACATTGCCATGTATATGAACACTAGGTGTCATCAAAGTGTTTTCAGTACTGTTTAAGTAATCACATGAGAAAGTGTTGTGTTAATGACCTTTCTTCAGAGGACAAAACGCGGAGGGCAAATCTATTGTGGCCTCTAGTGAAAAGCCGATTGGGACAAAAATCTAATTTCATTTTAAATGTCAACTTATCTTCACGTTGCCATGCATAATAATACTTGGTTTCATCATTTTTTTTTCAGTACTGTTTAAGTAATCGCATGATACTGTTTTTCTAATGACCTTTTATTTATTCAGAGGACAAAGGGCAGAAGGCAAAACGTTTGTGCCCTCTAATGAAAAGCGAAATGGGACACAAATCTTATTGCATTTTAAATGTCCACTAAGTTAGAGCTAGTTGATAGCATTGCATACATTCATATCGGTTGCTATACTGTAAACAGTATTTATTGGTAAAATCATATTGAGTTAGTGTTTATTATTTTACGTTGAATGTGTCTTTCAACTCGACTGGTGAAATCTTTGCAAGCAACCACCAACTACTCACCAAATTACCGTTTGTTTGCGGTTGTATCAAAGTCATTTAATGTGGATATTTGCTGAAATGTTTCACTAACAAAATCGTCTTTTGTTTGCAATAAATGAAGACTGCGCTAACATTTCACAAGCTTATAAATATTCCAACTCCTGATTAATCTCATAAATTACTTATAGATTGTTTGGATCTCACACCAGTCTAGGCAAAGCAATTCTCTCTGCGAGTTGTCAATACTCCATGAGTTTGTCTTGACGATTAGGAAATTGTTTCGCAATTGTTTCACTTAGATAGATTGGTTCTGACAGATTGTTAATTTATTCTCCTGCTAAATCAGTTGAGTAGAAGGCGGCGTTCGTCGGCTAGAAAACCGATTAAAGTGCTAGAAAACATATGACCGAATTGCACTGCAAGAATTTAAATAAAATGCAGAGAGTCCATGAGTTGAAAAATATGTATCGAGTTAAATCTTAATCACATTACATGCGGGTTTATGTTGTTGTTTTTTTATACTTGTGACATTGGGGCATTTTCTCAAAATTGCAATTGCCGTTGAAGATTGCAACACAAAACAAACAACTTTGTCAGACATTTCTTAAACAGAAACGCTGAATTACCTTTATAGTACAGTAATTGTATCGCCAATCGTTGACACATATGCAAATTGTATCCAACTTTATTATATCATCTTATAGATTTTGGGTCTATTTGGTGTAATTTCGCCATGATCTACTTTTTTTCGTTTGAAATAGCAATTCTATCATGGGAAAAAGAACTGATATATTTGTGTTGTATACCGATAACATATTGTTTACCGTTTTTCTATGTTGGTTGTTCCATGATGGAATATATTTACGACGTCTTCATACTTAAATAATGACTTTAAGACATCTGTATTGTGTCTTTAAATTAGTTTTTTCTTTTGCAATTTTGTTTCTAAAAGCTTTTTAATTGTCATTGATATCGCTTTGTGTGTCCTTAATAGCAGAACCTTCGATGATAAAATGTGTTTATGAATTAAACATATGCGTTCCTTTTCCTTCTGTTACAGATATGAAATGGTAGAGTATTGAAGTAGAGAGAAAACAAAGTTTTAGTTAACTTTAAATTAAATAGTTTTTTTTTTCTAAATATAATCTCTCCTTTTTATGCTTCCATTCATTATTCAGAAGTCATTTTAATAGATCGTTAGTTTAAGCCTTCATCATTTTGTGTATAATGCAAATTCAGGCACATGTCAAGGATAGAGACATCTGCACGCATCTGGAATTTAAACGACTTTTAAAACGTAAGACTGGTAAATGTATGCAAACGTGATTAAGTATAGCAAACAATGAAACTCCATCAGGAGAGACATTCTTGTCAATTATAATCAAAAACGTTATAACAGAACACCAACTATTACCATAAAATGATTACAATCGGGATAAGCGCTTTGGGATGGTCGATGCAAAGCCTTCGGGATTTGAACTGGTGTAAAGACTAGCCGAAGCTCACACTTACTCGTTATGTCCGTTCGGTCTTTAGAAACGCATTTCGTGTGAACATTTATGCAAACATTTGTTGGAGAAATAACGTGTTATGGTTCACAGTGGACAAGTAATTGTGTTCAAGATCATGAACAATGAAATATAAAAAGGAAATATAACCACATTTTTGAAATCCTCGTAAAAAGTAGGGTTATAAAACTTTGTTTTATAACTAAGTTATTAACTTGAAACGATATCAACACCAACCTGCTTGCTATCACATCCGTTTTATTAATGAAATTCAATTGTGATGACGCTAAACTATGTGGCCCATCACTTGATCTCACGTGACTAAATATTCGAATTTGATTTGTTAATGTTTAATGATAATATGCAGAACGAACCTACAAACGTAAACAAAGTAGTATTTATTTTTTGTAGTAATGTCTTTCGTTCACGACAATTTAAGAAGTATAAACAAGAAATTTAAATTTATGTGACGAGTTTCAGAAAATTTGCTTTAAGTGTGTATCTAGAAAGGTAGGTCAAGACAAGATCTACAGCAAACACCAGTGTGGTTGAACAACATGGCCTGCAATAAAAAGACTTCGATCCGAGAATATAGTTGGTTCAATGGAACGCACCTAACCCTAGCACAGGCCATAAAGCTGACGTACTACTGGATTTACCAGTTGCCCAATGACTATATAGCTTGCGAGCTTGGTACAGCCTTTTTTCCGAGAACAGCCTGGTTGATTGGAAGAATTTCGCCCGAAAGGTCTCTGCGTCATAGAAAAATGAATCGTGCAAAGGTGGTACAGGGTGTATTGTAAAAATAGACAAATCTAAATTTGAAACCACAGAGAAAGGAGGTAAAGGGAGTGTGGGTATTTGGTGGTATAGAAAGAGACACTAAAAGGTGCTTTTTTGAGATACTGGAGGACTGGTGGGCGCAAACATTAATTCCTTTGGTAAATTAATACATAACACCAGGTACGCACATAATAAGTGACTGCTGGAAGGCATACAGTTCGTTAGAAAAAGAGGGTTATTCACTTTTGACATTAAACCACTCCAAAGAATTTAAAAACCACGAAACCGGCGCCTGTATGAACCTATTTTAAAGCACCTTGCACGCTGTCCAAAAAGCTTGTTGAAATAAGGAACATAAAAGCAGCTGAATGACAGCTTTCTAGTGGAATACGTGATAAGGAAAACATACTTTTAAGTTCCTGACAAGTTGCACGCGTTCCTGCACTTAATAAACCGTGAATATGACTGTCGAATTCGGCGACTGCTCGACACGGTGTCAAGCGCAAATAATCAAAAGGAAGACACCAGTCTCGATCTTTTTGATGATTTAGTAAAATCTTTTTTAAAATCATGTTTATCCTAAATATTTCCTTAGTATCAGGGGCTACCGCCCCGAACCCCGCTTTTTCGATGGACTCGATAAAACAAAATGGCGGTAAATTGTTGTGTATCGATCATATTCTTATCACAAACGCGCACCTGTTGAAAGTGTTTTTGGCATGCGAACTAGTGTTAAACAACTGCGTATCGGTAAAGTTCAACCTAGCTTTCAAATGCACCAGCAAAAGAGAGAAACCATTATTATAAAATGCGGCATTTATTTATGACAAAGAAAAAATTGGCAAACAGAGAGACACACAACAAATGCATAAACATAAACAAAACTGGGATCGATCCCCTTTACGGCACACAAATACATAATAAATGCAGACATATGAATAAAACTGTTATAGCAATACTGGAACGATAAATGCAAGAGCACTGGGTGTTTTAACCAATTTAAAGGAGCTCCAAAACTCAACCTTTTCCAACATATCGTCTTTATAAAAAGAAGAGACATACGATCATATAGATTTAAAAATCAGATCATCGTCTTGCAAAAGAGTAAGAAGCCGCAATAAGGTTATAAAAGGCCAACTAAAAAGCTTGGTTGCGGATGTCTATTTTAATCTTAAGTCTTATGTCAGATTCATCAAAACAAAAGATTTGATACCAAGATGTATTACATTTAATCCACAGAAAGCAACACAAACAGCAAAAAACGTATTTTCAAAATATTAAAAATGAATGTGTGAATGCTGACGACGTCATGTTCAACAGGAAGTTGTTAAATCAGTCGATGTTTGGCTGCAAGTCATTTTACTCGGAATGATCCATAAAGTCATCATTTTTAGTAAAGTAAAATCAGATTCAACAAAACAAACAAGTTGATAGCAAGATGTAATATAGTTTAATCTATTACCAGATGAAAATCGATAGTATAACACAAATCGTATAAACTTGAACTCTATTCTATCGCTATTTTTAGATCACACTCGGGTTTTTAAAAAAAATTACGAAAAAATAAAATCGTCAAAAAATGCGATATTTGATAATTATTAATGGAAAAGGGGAGGAAAAAATAGGATAAATAGAATTTAATGTGAGTTTTTGATACACATCAAGTTTATCATGCGAGGCTTAGAAACATGGTAGCGCGATGGACAGCGAAACCCCTGTAAATCATTTGTGAAAGATCATATTCATTCAGGCAAATAATGCAGCGTCGTAGCGATTTTATTTCATTATTTCTTTTAAAATGGGGACTAAACAGAAAAACAGGTAACTGCCGGATCTTTTTGAAATATATCAGGCTCGGCACGAATACAATAACGGCTCGGCAAGCCTCGCCGGTATATTATTCTAAGCCTTGCCTGATATATTACAAAAATATCAGGCAGTAACCTGTTATTCTCTATGTCTCAAGTTTCCATACAAGACACTGCACAGAGTTCACTAGATACTAAACTGGTATACATGTTCGATGAACTAAGATGCATTCGAAACGCACAGGTGAACTTTAGCCAAGAATTCACAGGCTTGCATGACACTGACTTTTAAATCTTACTGATAATTCGTACAAAGTCGTCAGTATTACAAATGCCCTGACACTAGCTTACACATCTAATAACATGGAAAGTAGAGAAAAGCGAAACAGCTTCATATTTCGAGGAGTTATCGAAAATTATGGCGAGAATTACACGTAAATAGTCTACTGACAGATTTCGGAATCCTCAAGAATCACCGTGACATATACAGTCTGTTCGTGTATATCGCTCGAGCACACAGACTCGGCCAAAGAAACTCTCGGAGGCAGCATCAGCACTGGCCAATAATTGCAAATTTTCTGGATTTTGGTGATGTGGAATGAGAAACGTCAGGCGTATGACAAACACAGCATTCTCAGTTGACTACGATTTCCCAAGAAAAAAAAACAAGATCTCAGGGACGGCTGTGGTCAAAATTCAAAGAGCTGTAAACTCGATTATAAGGGTCGAGGGTTCAACTAGTGTATCCTGCCAAGCTCATCCAGGACGGTTATATAGTACAAGATGAGTTAAAAGAGTGGAGCAAGTTTACAGAGCAAACAAACTAGCCAAGCTGAATTTTAGCGCATTGCATCCTTTAGATAAAAATACTGTTTTACATTAATAAGTATTTGTTTTTGTATTCACTCTGACATACTTACGAATTAAAAAAGTGTGACGTGCATTAAACAATTATAAGAATCACATGAGATTCAAAATATTTTGATAAACAAATGCAACATATTCCGGATTTTCCCTTTTTGAACATATCATAATTTTCGGACGGATTGATAATGCTTATGTATTGTTTAAATTGTAGATTCGATTATTCTATAATAAGATGTGTTTGCAGAATTTGATGTTAAAAGCAATGTAGTTTAATAGGACGGTCTGAAAACCTACTCGGCACATATTTTGGCAGTTAATGAAGAGAACAATTTAAGATGGATGGCTAGCGTTGTTTTTACAAAAACCTGTGCTTAGAACGCCAAATTATTTTGCTGTAGGTAGTAAAGGTACGTTTCACCAATGATACGAAAGACACAATTGAACAATGTTAGCCTGAAATTTTCTTTTCTCAACATATGTTGAAATATTTTGCACGCTATGTCAATTGACAAAAAACAAATGAACATAGTAAACGTGTGGTTGACGTTCTGCTTCGAATTACATTTACTACCGAAAGTGATAAGCTTGTCAATGAGCTCCAGTATAGCAGTTACAGTTTCAAATGCATAGTGTTGTACTGAGTTCACGATGCGGATATAATGCATTTATTTCAACGTTGGATCAACGGGTTCACATAGAACGCAAACCAATTACCGTCCGTCCGTCTGTAAACAAAACATCGCTATCCGTTTAAATTGAAACGTATTTACTAGATATAAATTACAACTGCGACACAGATTCTAAAGATGACAACTGATTTGTGTGTTTTTTTTCATTTCGTACTTAAATGCATGTAATTGGCGATGTGACACAGGTTCGTTCATTAAAACAAAAACTAATTTTAAAATTGCATTCCTTTTTAAAACCAAAACAGTCACCTTTTGTTGAATTCCAAAGTCATATTGATAAAAGCAAAGATGGAAAGGCGGATTTCTTGACAAAAAGAGATTTCTGGCCAGCGATTATTTAACTATTTATTCTGGTACATTGTTTAACATTTCAGATAGACAAGATCAAATTATATTTACACTCTACAGAAAACCTAACCGTTTAACACATTCGTGCATTTTTTTAAAGAGATTAACATAATTGTATACCTTGTCACACGTAATAAACTGTTAAGCATATATTTCTTAATTGCACAGACCAATGTAAAATTCGTGAAATAAAATTGTTCAAATAGTGCAAACATATAAATTCATTATTTTTTAACGAGAAATTCTCATATAACACGATTTAGTTTTCAATGCTTAATCTACATCAAAGTCAATTTTATGAAAGGCAGGAGATGACGCCAGTGATAAGAGTTGCCTTCCAGCCCAAAGAAACACACAAACACAACTTTTTACAATTATTAACACTATAAGGACACCTTAAAGGGACTGTAAACCACGAATGATGAAAAAAGAAAAGTTCTATAATACCGTATTTTTTTACAATTATAAGTTTATATTGATTAAAATATCACGACTGGTATATTACGTTGCTTGAACACAGTTCACATTTTCTGTATATTCGGTAATACAATTTCGCGATGTGAAATCGAAAGTTCATCGCTAAAATAGATGACGTAACGATATACACACTATAAATAACGCAAGTAGATTGATCAGTTTATATATAAAATATAAACAATTCACTACGCATGCACAATTTGCATTCCTGGGTTTACGACGTGACGATGATGATCAATCTACTTGCGTTATTTATAGTTAACTGGTAATTACCTGGTATGCATACCCAGTAAAAATAAAAAATAAAAAAATAAAGTAAAAATAAAAAAAAACTTTTTTTAAGTAATGTTATATACCAGTCGTGATATTTTAATCAATAATTGTAAAAAATACGGTATTTTATAACTTTTCTTTTTTCGTCATTCCTGGTTTATAGTCCCTTTAATAAAAACGTGTACAAACTCGGTATTTAAAACTTAACATTATTGAGAAATACGCAATTCATTTTGCAATGTAAAGGGCGGAGAAAGTAGTTTTCTCTTCCATTGAGCTTTGCGCATTATTACTTTAGTAAATTGCATTGAAAATGTGTGCCATCAAATGTCCTTGGTGTGCGCTCAGATTGATTAACCCGATCGTCATAGAATTAATACATAAATACCAATTCATTAATGAGCAATATTCAGTTAAAACAGATAACATAGTAGTTGGTATGTTTTTCCATATTCTTTGAGCATCTTTATTTTAATAATTTAATTTGGAACGCAAATAATGAAGTAATATAACATATCAAAAAATACAAAATCAGTTTGCACACAATTCGGAAGAAGTTCACCATATCAAACGTCTGCTTAAAAACTTCTAATTGTCTAACATTTAAACTTATATTTAAAAACGGCTTATGCTTAATTTTATAAAGTTTTTTTAACTTACTTTAATATAAAGTGCAATTAAAAAGACAGTCCAAATTGTTTCTACGCCTTCTTATTATACGTTCGTTTGCACCGATATATCGTTATATAAAGTATTTGTGTTAGATAACGTGATCCGAAATATTCGAGAAAAGAGTTGAGAATTTGATCAAACTGTACCGAATTGATTAGGCATGTGTGCGATGACATCATCATAAGCAATACATACTTAATTGGGGAATGGCCGATCGATTTTGTAAATTTTCCAATTTGAAAGCACTGATCCAGTTTTGACCTTGCCGTTTTAGGGTTGTGTTCCAATTGTAACCACGATAAGGTCATACACAATGTTCGTTATTCATGTTGAAATTCATTATTTATGTGTTCGTTCATGTCATATGGTGTCTCATCACTTTATGTTTGAAAATATATTTCCGATTCAAACAGGCATATATATTTATTTGCATACAATTTTCAATATATACCTTTGAGCTAACAAATCCGTTTAAATACGTTTTGAAGTATTTGTAATTTAAAACAACAATATAATTTATGTTGGTGTTAACTCTATCGGTTTTTTGTTGTGTATGTTCCCTGTAAACAGTGATTACATCTGGGCTTAGTGTGAGGTTTGGCTAGCCTGTAACTCGGTTTAAAGTCCCAATTATTTGAAGTGACCATATAGGCAATGTGCCCGGTAAATTAAAAGCATCGGGGGTTTAAAAAATGATGGCTAGCCTAACTGTACACTAAGCGCAAAAATAATCACACAACACATAAGTGTACAATACCATTAACCTCATTATAATCATTCGATTTAATTAAAAGGAAATTACTCAATTGATAAGGTGTACCGGAGCATCAGAAAAACAACTGATTAAGGCACGATGGACTGAAATTAGTACAATCCCTTCGTGTTACACAAGACCTGGTATCATTAAGTACGATTTTGAGAACATCGTTATGCATCGAAATGACATTGATTTATACAGAAACTGAATTATCAGAAAGTTCTAGGCGCTTATCCAAATCGGATTAATCCAGAAAGATAAGTGCTGCATCGGCCAATACACAAACAGGCAACATATCATATAAGAAAGCTTTGACTCTTTTGATGTATGAGTGTAAGGCTAATTACAATTTGGCTGTAAAGGTTACACAATGTCTTGCATCTTACAAAATCTGTTGTAGAAAACATATGTTCTTGTAAAACGACTTATTAATCAATAATATTTAAAACAATCCTATGACTGTTAAAATTATTATAATAAAAATGCATTTATGTAGTAAAATTCAAAGCTCAATTTAGAAATTATTTCTGATTATTTAGACGTGACTTCCCGTCTCCTAATAGTGGGCATTAGTGGTAAGGCAGTTTAAAATTACATGATAAATGACAATGTTACACACTCGGACAAGTTGATTATTGACTAAATTTTTCTTTTTATCTCAGTTACTTTGTAGGTAAAGAAACGAGTGTTACATGCACACGTCATCATATGATATTGGCCATTTGTGGTGAGCTATTTTAAAATGGCATAATGACTGACAAAGTTCCGGTCAGGTCAAGCTCGGACGCACGCACAAACACTCGACAAGTTGTGACTTATATATCGAGCTTTCCGCAAGATGGCTCGACTAACATAGTTTATGTGTAAATATGTTTGTTTGTGTTTGATAGAGTCCGTTTGGAGGGAGAATTCAACAAAAGCCCGCGAATGTACGTGTTTACTCATGTGCTCATGAGCACCCACTTTAAGTACTGTAGTAAACATTGGCACACACAATATGCACATTTTGTTTATAAAACATGCTGAGCAATCTTAAAGCCCCATTACTACTCAAAATCAACGAAAGTTTGTGACAATATTTCGCAAAATAAAGTTAAACAATTAAAACTCAGTGTTCCTTTTAGCAATTGCCGAATTTTCAACGCCAGATGTGGTCTGGAAAGAAAGATGTTTGTAGATACAAAAAGATCGTTTTTATTTTTTTTGTGGCATAATTAATTCCATTTCACCATATCTATTCATACGACACATGAACACTAACATGGTACCAGTTTAGTGTTCGTGTGTCGTATGAATATATAAAATAAAAAAGAGCATTTTGTATCTACACACATCTATGGTACCAGACGACATCTAGCGTAGAATTTTTGGATATTGCTATAAGGAACACAGATTATTTATGGGGTAACTTTATTTTATTAAACATTGTACGAAATTTTCGTTTATTTGGGGCGTTATAGAGGCTTTAATATTCGTATGTATCAGTTGATTTCGTATACTATCCAGACTTCCGGACATTATCCGGTGCAGGTATTCTATGTTTTGCCTGCCATTTGTTGCTCGTGAAATCAATATGCAATCCTTTTTGAACGCTTTGCTCACGTCTTTTGCAGTTGCCCATTATTTCAAGCGATTTTATTACAAATAAACATGATTCTTACACAAAATGTATTTAAGTAGTATTACGAATTAGTATATGTTTTTACAGTTTATTAACAACAAATGCTATTTTCTTATATTATTTGGTATTTGATGACTATGAGATAGGGGTGGTTTATTTGTTTTTATCGTTGTGAAAAACAAATTACCATCATAATCATTAATGTTGACGTATACTTTTAGCTGAAATACCATTATGTTCTAATATGAACAACAGTATTTGGCATACTTACGTAGTTTTGTTGATATGTTTACCAGAAATGCTCTTCAACTCCCTAATTTTTCAACGTTGATGTTCTGATATAATCCGTTGCCGTTTTGAGTATCATTTTTGTTTAAGCGCCGTGAAGTTAAAACGCCAATTATTAATAATCAGATAGTGAATTTTTATAATTTGAAAGGTATTTACTGTACACTGTAATCATTGCATTCAACTGATATCCATTGTGTAATTCAATTAATTGTTTTTAATGGTCAAAATTTCATATCGGTTGAAAAATTCTTTGATGCAAATTTCTGCTCCAATATCAATTTTGTTTGCGAGTCAGAAATATAGTTTTCAATTTAAAAGATGAGATAATGATACATGCAATGTATCAATTTAAAATTGTGCTCTTGTCAATAATTTGATTAACTGCATGCGTTTTGTTGTCAACAATTCAAATAAAAGAAGTTCAATCAGTATACGCTTATCAAAATATGGAAAGGCCAATTTTACGTATTTTCTCAGGTCATGTTCCAAATCGGAAAGAAAAAAATACTCAGTTTGTCACCGGATATTTTATTATTAAACTATTATCGATTTATTAGAGAGATTTTTTTTAATCAGGGAGTCACAATTTCACTTGTCCCTTTTTCAACATGGACACAAATTATTTCGTCGCAATTTTAATTAAAAAATACGGATGCCATGTATGAAACTTTACCAGACAGATCTCGAATATTGTCGTATGGTGAAAACTGTCTAGACAAAAGTGTTATGGACCAAAACGCTGAAAAAAGAAATATTGAAGAAACTATATCGGGATAACTGGAACTTAAATATTCTCTATAAGTTTTATTTAGTGTACCATCAATATGTCAGTACACTTTAAAACATGTTCTTGTTTAAACTTTATTTTATTGATTTATTTTAGGACTGCGGTAGTAGCGACGAATGTGACGTTGTAAGGTAATGGAAAATGACAGCCTAGTTAATATCATCAAACAATATCAACGATTTCACAAGTTAAGCGTAAAATCGCTAGACGTAATTTGACGTTAATGATGTAATGGAAAGTGTTGCCAATCCAAAATTTCTAATTAAATGTACCCGAAACAAGGAATCATATCAGGCATCATACATGGATCTCGTGAGTTCAATTTAAGTGTCGGTAGAATTTAATGAGCTTTCCAAGACTTACAGAACGAATCAGCGTGCAGTACATAATTGTTGATTATAATTTGCTAACCTTTACACGTTTTCTATTTTAGCTTATACATTGCCTGCATTTAATCCAAACTTTAAGCCCGAGTTATTTTTCGTTCTTAAAGTCATTAACAATTACACAAAATCATAACTTTTAACAAGAATCCTAGTGCTTTGACAAATTCATCCCCTCATTCGAATACACTGAGTTTTGAAGGAACATCAATATGTTTTAACATGCCTCAAAATTGTATAAATGAACGTTCACAAAACTGTGACTCAATAATGAGATATTGAATTTAAATTACACGCGGATCTTTGTTTCTTGTCGTTTAGTATAGACTATATATGAATCCTTAATCAATCATACTTCATTATTTGACATCGTGTTTAACTTATTGTATTGCAGACACCTTGAAGTTCTTCTTTTTGAAGCAATCCTTACAAACTTGCATGAACGAAACAATGGTTTGAGACATTATTGTTTCGTGGTTGTGACGTAAAGCGTTTAGCGCTTTGTAACACACGATCTGGAACTTTTAATACCGGAATTCCTATTTAAAAGTATTATAACTTGACTATCTTCAATCATGTACTTTTTGACGTATTTTCGTTTGAGGCTGTTTGATAACTTCAATTATTAAGCAATACGGAAACCAATTGACGCATTTTGTTTTGCAGACATTTTTTACATGCGATGCTTAGAAATTCATGACTTCGAAGTTTACATTACTTGTTGATTACCTTTCGCGTCAGAAAAAAAGATACAAATGTGTGCTTAATTTGAACAAACAGTATATGTAGTTGCAGTAGTCTAACACAGTTTATTTCAAACAAGAACAAAAAAGAGCACAAGGTTTCTCATATCAACACACCCGCCATTATGCGACTATTGATTTTAAGACATGACCACATACTTTCACAGAAATCGGTTAACAACGTATGTTATTCTGGAGCTATTAATCACGAGCAGATGTCTTCACGAAACATTAAATGTAACAAATGCTGTTGATTCCGAGGTTCCGACGATGAGGTGGCGGTCTGGAAGAAGTTCAGTTCCCCACTTTCCGCCATTTTTCGTCGTTTCCGGCGTGCACACAGGACGCGGACGCTTCGCCGGAAATTTCGCGACATGAAGCAATAAAACAGTGGGTTTATACATGATTGGATGTAAGGAAGCCAGTCAACGAAAACCTACAACAGAAAAACATAGATATCGTTGTTATTATTATAAGGTCAACATTGGTTCACTCAATAAATGTGTAAGGCTGCTGTTAATACATATACACTTTGAAGCTTCACAGTGAATATTAGAAAGAAGATCCTTTACGGATATGACACACAGTAAGAGCATTTTCAAGAAATACATATGCACTTAAGTAACGTTCATGCTTAACGTCATTATATAATTTTCCAAAAGCACAATAAACCCCGGCACACCGGACTGGCGTTCTTTTTGCGACGAAAAAATCCAGTAATTTGAAAACGCCAATATTCTTGGTGAGAACGCCTGTGTTATTTCCATCATGTTCTAAGCATTTTCACTGCGTGCTTTCTGTGATCTTCGGAGTTCAAGCGTTGATCATAATCGATGTCATGGCGTCCACACTACGGTCTTGTCTTGTCGTCTAAGAACACCTGCCACCTAGTTTTTTCAAAGCGACTGAACTACAAACAAGCCACGACATAGGCGCAATAGGAACTAGAATACGTACTGAGTACGCAGGAGGGTCGAAGCTGAGTCTTCGGGCGTCAATAAACAAATTATCTAGGTTTCCACGGCGACTCTTGTACAACGGTATTGAGTGCCTCTCACGTTTTTATGACATTACTGTTCAGTTTCGTGCATCCCCATGGCGATCCTACGTTGTAACTCGGCGTTGATATTGAACATATCCGAAGCAGTGGCCGTGGTGTCACCATCTTTGGTGTTTTTAGCGTTTGACGCCGTCGTCTATCGTTCTCAAGAAGACCCCAAAGCGTTCTTGGTGATTCAAAGCCATGGGTCGCCTTTAGAACGCAGAACGAACGTCAGCCCAGTGTGACAGAGGTTAAATTGCAGTACGACAGTCTTTTAGTTTATGACATTGTGTTTTGTTTATTGAGTGGGAGCTGTCATCGTTATTACATAGCAGGAGAATCGCCGATTTACTTGATTGTCTTGACGGTTAATTCCATTTAATCATGGAGTTTATGGTCGAACTATCCAAATATTTTTATAAATATTACCTTAATATGTGATCATGTTTATGCTTTAAGTGTACATTCTTTCAAATGGTAAAATTGTTAAATAACCATTGAACCACTTAGAAAAATAATACATGGTAAATAATAGGTATACTAGATTGCATTTATTAGAAACAATAACCACATACCTTAATGGCATATGCAGACGGCGAAAACAATATTGGTAATTGTAATTTCTGAATGATGCGCAGGGTCAGCTTTGGTCCCCAGCTGAGCAAAAATGCGAAAATGATCATTAGAAGAAGTTTTATCACCTGAAAAAAATAAATAATATTGAACTGCAATGTTAATATAATGTCCAATATGAACTTGTGTACAAAAGGTATGCATCAAGATTCTAAAGGACTTAATTGGCAATTTATACATCAGAATACGGGTATTTTTTGGGGGGGGGATAGGCGGTAATATTTATCAAGAAACATGTAGATTTTACTCTGTTATTATCTAAACGTATATGTTAATTACTCATTTGTTTGTTCAAAACGATGTTAGTAATTCATAAAGTGCTAGTATGAATGTACTCCAAATCTTTGTGGAATCATATATTTCGATATGGAACACGAAAACTTGATTAGCACTTATTTAGAATACGGTTTTTATACGGGTTATCCCAAAGTAATTGTGTATGTGTTATACATAAAATATTTGAGAACTAGAAACATTACCTACTTGTTTTCTACTTGCCAACACCTTGGATTTATGATTGGTAATCGCCCTCTTCAGTAATCTTGGTACGGCAGGACTTGTATTCAGGCCCAGACTGCAGGTCTCGATGCGTGTTAGAAACAAGGCATCACATGCCCTGAAAAGGAGCACAGTGCAAATTGTTTAGTATGTGTGGTATTGTATCTGCGAAATGTTACAGTATCGTCATCCAAATTCTGTCCCGATAGGTAAAGTGTATGTTGGAATATATTTTATCAAAATCCATAGACTTGTTTATGAAGATACCAAAATATATTACAAAAAAAGTGCACAGTTTGGATCTGAGTTCATCATATTTTCTGCATCTTTCTCTGCATTTTTGTTAGCAACACGCAATGTGACTTTCTTCTGAGAATTATTTTGAGAAAATATATACCTGAGTCCTCGTTTGTCATTGTTATAAACGCAAACGTGTGATTCGTAATAATTATGTCGGGACTCATATGCTATCATTAACTAGAGTACATCTGCCTGATGTATAACTTAGTTATTAGAAGCATGTAATCAAAGAAGTCGGCTAATCGTATATTCATCAAGTTAACATAAGAACCAGAAAATGATCAAGTACCTTTAAGTAGAAATCATAAATGTATGGACAAATGCCAGATAATGGAATGCCGGTCCAAGCTGGAGATAGTTTTGATGATTTCCAGAGGAACACATTATCTACCTCTGGGCGGTGTATAATAATTCGAGTAAAAGTTCGTATTTAATAAGCTCTGGTTAACGTTAAAAATGTGCATTTGCCCTATGATAATTATATGTCGAATGCTTGATTGTATGGATTAAATATACGACCATAACTAACACACGGGTGCCATATCTTACCTATCTGGTGGGGTAATTCGAGACAGCTGTTTAGCGCTGGCCCATAAAACTCGGACGACCTTGTAATAGCACACGGTCATGATGATTGTTGGTATCAGAAACATGGTGAAGAATTGGTAAATGGCGAAGGAGAGGCGAATGCCATCCTCCACACCGTGGTCTGAGCAGAAGATCATGGTCACAGAGGAATGGTTGTTGTAGAAGACAGATACCTCTGTTGACTACAATAATAGAACAAAGGCATACGTGTTAAGTCATAAAGATAAACAGTTTAAGGCTTGCTAAAATATCCTTTAGAAGAAGTTCTGAAATAAAACATACTTATTCGGCGTGGCACTGTAGTTCGGCTGTCTGTGTGGGATAATTAAGTAGAATGAGAAATCATTTTATATATGTAATGTCACAATTTATGTCGTAATATAGATTTTGTTACACTACATTAGAATAAAACCAAAATGTGTGATGTAATTGCCGTTGTTTTTTAATTTAACGTTTCCTTAACAAAAATTAATTTAAAATATTTCTCTCGATTTAGTTGGCTTTATATTGTACTATAAATAGATGGTCACGTGACTGCATCAGTTTAGACCAACGCAGACACAACGGACTCCAGTCGCAACACATCGGGAACAACAAGTTAAACGAGCAACACGTTAAACGAGTCTCAATGGGTTATACAGGCCTCATTCTATGAGGAAAAAGTTAAATCGACAACACCTTGTTTGAACCCGACATCACATGCTGATAGAAATTTACACGCTTTTAATTTAAATAATTTGCAATATTTAGTTGTCCATAGTTTTATGAAATTTAAATGTTTCAATAATTAGGTCTGATGTTTTGCTGCATTTTTTTTCTGGCACATACAATGCAGATAACAATTAAGGATATAATAAATTCTGGTTTCAATTTGCTATTGATAATAATAAGATAAAGCTTGGACTTTGTTTATTTAAGGAAATGACCTGTGATCGAATTGTTCTTTACTTATGTCAAATTAATTCGCAGAGAAGGACGTTATATGTGAACATTTCGTAAATATATTTATCTATGTTTTAGATGCAAATTGCTTTTGTGTTTTCCCAAACGTCCTTTTTTTAAGATCAGATGGTAAGAACCAAACCTCTGTGTGTCCTCCCAAGACTAATCAGTCGATAAAAGGGGTTTCTAATTACGTTTGCGTTGCTTATTTATTATATATCAAACGCTTGTTATAATAAAAGTTTGGTTCCAAAATGTTTACCAAAGCCATGATGGTTAATACATATGACGGAGGGTTGCTCTTCAACCCTTTCCTCCTTAAAAAAATGTAGCAACAGTATTTGATGTTTACAAGATACCACAATATGCACGTAAGCTTCCTTAATTACATTTGCCTTTCAGTTACCATGTGATGTTGCAGAGTAAATGGTGCCCATGAGATGTTTCTCATTAATGGCTTTCTTGTAACGTTTTTATTTTCATTAATATAATCTTAAGAGCATGCACATAATACTCGAAAAAGGATGTTGCAGTATATATAGATAGATAAGAGCATAGGACAAAATTGTCTACATAAAGTATAATTTAAGCTTATTCCAATGTAAAGCGGTGACACAATTATATTTGGTTATTGCCATAATATTATTAGTTACACGGCTTCTTAATGATGATTCAATTGTTTATGGGGTATTTATAACAGTAAGAAGCCGTGAAACTTAATGAATTTTCTTGCCGATTACAACTATTTTACTAGCTATTTACAAAAAAAAAAAAAATGCGGTTTTTCTACTGACTAGATTTTAAACGCAACTTACAATGAACGGACATATACGGATCAGCACGTTGCCCGGTTTAACCAAGGAAACAACGAGTACATATATGTGTATATTGGCAATGTCAAAATAGCGGCTTTATGGATATTGTGTCTGTCGGGGGTTTGACTTGACAATGAAAATCACCATAATTAGTAACTGCGTTTAAAACATGAAGACAACAATTAAGCCATTATCTCTAAACCATTCGATTAGTTTAATAAAATACCTGAAAAACACATGTTGTTATCCTAAAATTTAAAAAATATATAGTTTGTTATTATTAAAGTAGACATTGATATCCGTTAACACACACATAAAATACTTAGTTTATAAAAAACAATGGGAAACTATCATGGAGTAACTGTATGACTTTCTCTTCGCACAATCCTGGAAATAATATTACCGATTGTGTACGTTTAGTCGGCATTGAACCTTGGATATATCATATTACAATTTTAATGCCATGTAAATTCAGATCAGATGGCTTATTAATTTTGTATTACCCATATTTACCCAAACCAGCAATAAAGACAGGGTACATTACGAGTTTGTCATAATAGTGATAAACAGCCAAGGCACGGGTATTTTGTAGGATGTTGTAATAATCATTAAAACGATAAAATGTAAACAATCTGACCATGACACACTACCGTTGCATGTGACACGGTGTTTGGCAGAACATATATTAGTTGACATATATTGATGGAAACATTTGTTGACATAAGGTAGATATTGACCGAACAAAAACACACAAAACTGGATACATAAATATATTTAATCTCACAAAAAATGTGCATTAAATGTTTTTGCATGTTGCCTCTAAAGTCCAAAAGAATANAAAGTCGAAGTAAAATTTCTAAAATGTTATTTCGATATAACATAATTGTTTTTTATAATTTTTAGTAGTTAATGCCGTTGCAGTATTTGTACAAGCGGAAACAGAGGAAGTAAATACATGTATTAAAAACAGGCTAACACTCTAGAAACGATGTTTGAACGAAAACTAATTTTTGTTTTTAACCATTTATTCGACTAAAATAATACTATTGGAGAAAATGTAGTTTTCTGGGTTTGTTTACTCATAGTTTCGATTCTTACATTTGTTGTCTTATTGTCGTCGCTTTTTAAGAACTTAACAAGAATTACCACCGATAATTTGAGCAAACGTGATAGTACTTGAGCTCATTCTATGTTGTTTCTTGTTGATGCGCCCCATGTTGCTTTGTTCGCATCCTTTTGTATAAGTTCATTAAATTGTACTTCCAAACAAACAAAAACAAACTATCTCTCGAGCAATACTTAGAACTTTTTAACGTATGTCACACAAACTTGATACTAGATCATACAGCATACACGATATCACTAGTCAAATACACTTTTTCTTTCTGTAAAACTGTGCATTTAAGAGACGTAAAAACACATATGCATTTTAAACTACATAAACTACTCCGATGGACGTCTATAGTGGATACTCCGTTTAATAAACAAACTAAAAAGTAATACAACTATAGCTTTGATAACTCGCGTTTTACACAAAGTTCGTGTTTACTACCCGTTGAACTACAAACTTGATCCCCTGTTTACCAACTTTCTTTTCAATGAATTTGTTATCGGTACGTTTTTCAACAACCAGTATCTACATGTAACGAATTTATTAAAATAGTCATTATGAAACTTCATATATTCCAAAATAAAACACGTTTGTCCATCTTAACTACATACACATTAAAATATTACTGTTGCATAATTTCGTTCAGTCCATGATTTGATTAATGTGGGAAGAATTACTTTCCAAGACTACAACACGCCAATAACGACTGATGACAACATAGCATACGCCAGTGTTAAACGGAATGCGAGATAAGAAACAATAGATTACTAACCAAAACAAAAAGGTAATATGTAAATTTAGCGCCAGACAGACCAAACATAATTAAAGGTTACTTACCATAATTAGGAAGGCAGGAGATGACAAGAGACACGCCATCACCCAGACTGTCGGGATTATGCGTTTCATGTTCCCCAGAGTACAGAGGTACCGAGACCTCATCGGATGTACTATCGCCACGTATCTGAAATGCAGACGTAAACATTGGAAAAGTCGAACCGTGCAATTAAAACTGGTAATTATACGTCATTTGTTAATTGTTTCGTGTGCGCTTTAGATATCGTGTCCGTATTCCCCAGTAATCTATATTAGGACATAAACAACGGACAGCGGAGTTTACAGATAATAGATAACAGCTGTACAAAATCAATACTAATTCGGTATATTATTTATTACTTTAACGTGTTAACGTTTTATTCGTTTTATTACACAACAACGATTGTCACTGTTTAATGGGAACTTAATTTCGTTTGTCTGGATTGGTCACTGTGCTTAATTGATAGCTGCGATCGATCTGTTAGTGTGCTTGAATGGGCAGTGTGCTTGATTTTTCCTTGTGCTTAATTAGTCACTGTGCTTCATTGGTCACTGAACTCGATTGGTCACTCACTGAGCTAAATTGGTCAATGTGCTTGATTAATCACTGTGCTTTATTTGTTCATGTGATTGATTTGTTAATGTGTTTTATTGGTTACTGTTCTTTATTGGTCACTGTGCTTTATCAGGCATTGTGCTTGATTGGTCAATGAGCTTGATTGGTCACTAAGCTTGATTGGTCACTAAGCTTGATTGCTAACTGTGCCTGGTTGGTCACTGTGCTTGAATGGGCTGTGTGCTTGCTTTTTTTCTGTGCTTTATTAGTCACTGTGCTTGATTGGTCACTGGGCTTGATTGGTCACTGAGCTTGATTGGTCAATGTGCGTGATTGGTCACCGTGCTTTATTTGTTAATGTTATTGAATCGTAACAATGCGTTATTGTTAACTTTGCTTTATTAGTCACTGTGCTTAATAAGTCATTGTGCTTGTTTGGTCACTGAGAATGATTAGTCACTGAGCTTGATTTGTAAATGTGATTATGATCACCAATGTGTAGATATTTTGCGATTAAATTGATAGCCGGCTCCGTACAGTGTGGTAACCTTTAATCTTGCAAATAATAATTCTGTTATATGTTCAATTTTGTGAATGCAGTAAGTAACTATCACAGTGTCAGTGTAACATGTTATGCTTATAGTGTTTGAAAGCTGTATAAACAAGAAAATCAACAAAATCAAATGTGAATAAGGCATTTTATCTTTGTGGAATAAGCATGGCACATTATCAGAATCACTCGGTATTAGAAAATGTTTTTATTTTATAATCTTCAACTCTCATTAAAATTTCACATCGATTGATAATACGCCATTTTCCAAACCAAAGATTATTATAATTAGTTATGAAGGGCATGTGATATATAGACCTCGTGCTTTCATAATTATGAAACTTCGTTCCGAGGAAAATTTTGCGCGAGTGCAGGAAAATAAGAAGTGTAAGTGAACTCCTGATGAATGAAAAGTGCTGAAAATACAACATGGGTATTTTTCATAACGGTGCGGTAATTTTGTGAAATGTTCATGCAAGGTGCTCGATTGTTGTAGGTAACGCACATTCGTATTTCAACCCTTACCTTTTGAAGATTTCTCAACATGGTACACATAAAAGAAACAACAATATTTAATCATACTATATCATGCATCTTTATTGTCCGACCGATTTTGAAATCTTCGGGGCAACAAAATACAATATAATAGGAAATATTTGACGTGGCTTAGTGAATACTTCATTTTGTCTATAATATATTCCGAACAAATATAACAGAAAATGTTCATGCATTTTGTCTTCACGATCGCATGTATAGGTAAGTTTTTGATAGATAAATATTTAAGCGAAAACAATTACATATACATTTTTTAAATGATTGTTACAATTTAGGGGAAATTCTTGTGTATGCTCCCAAAATAAATTATCTATTGTTATTTCCTCTATCTTGCTGCAATCTATATTGCAAAAAATTTAACACGTGCCCAGCAGCATCTATAATCAAATGTAATGTGAACCATAATTGAGTAATAACAGTAGAGCAATATAAGCACCTCATAGTTTAAATTTAATCACATAAATTACAATTGTCCATGGACAAAAAATGTGTATAAAATCTATTTGGTAAACATTATTTAGTATATACAGTTAAAACCTATTTACTGGAGATGACTGTATACGTTTAACTACCTTTTAGCATACTCGTGAGAAGGATTTTATCTTAAAATCATACTAGTGAAGGTTTTATAGAATAAATACACAAAAACAAAAGACCATAAAAAAAAGAAAAAAAAAGAAAGGCAGCTGTGTAAACATAGTTGTCAAAGTATATCATTATTTCATTATTTTGACATTGCGAACTAATTGGGAAATGTATGTCATACAAATTTAATTTTTGAAAGAAAAAACATCAGCCAGTCATATACAAATCTTATGTTTTTTTATAAATCTGTTGAATACAATTGAATTGTGTATCATTCTATAGACCAACCAAGATTAAAACATTTTTAACAAAATAAAACAATCTGCTATACATAATTGACAGTACATCTTCTCTATGTGGTTGACAACACATATGTTGTAAGCAGGTGACTATACACCGTTTTAAAGTGTTTGGCGATAATTTGCTTTACGTGTCTGACAAAACATACGCTATAAGCCGTTTACATTTCATCTGCTATAAGTGGTGGGACACTACAGCCCCTCATCCCACTATTTGTTACAAACTTACCTTTGCATTCAAAACATATATCGATGGAAATAAAATTAAGAACAGAAAAGAAATGAGCTCTTTATTGTTTTCAATTAGCATTACAAGGGTAGTCACTAATGTAAATATAATTCAGAGTAATTGAGTAGAAAGTAAAGAACTCGCCTTTATATTTCAAAGATAGATGACTCATCATAGGAAACATAGTAGGCCAATGCTAATTAATAAAAATGCAAATCATTGCGATAACAAATATTTTTTTTAATAACTGAAACCCCTTTATTTTATCTAATCTGAACTCAATCTCTGACCTCAATTAATCCTCATGTAATGACATCAAGACACCAAATTACCGTTTTATTTCGGTTCTGTCTGACTTCTTAATGACGAAGAAATATTTCATTAGCAAACGTCCTATTTGCAATAAACTGCGACGACCATTCTAAACTAAACGTACTCCAACGTTTAATTTACCATCTAAAGTGCTTGCCTTTCGTGCTGGACGACGGACCCGTCTACACAAATATTACCTATGTCTTCCAATTGTTGTCAAACCGTTCTTGTTATATCTGGTAGATAATAATTTTGTTTCAAATTTCACACAATAGTGAGGAAAAGCTTGATTGGCTCCTTACAGATTGTTTAAATTGTATCATGAAAATTCAGTTTAGTAGACTGAAATGTTCGTGTTATAGCACACCGATGACGAAATTAAATGCTGACACAATCAATTAGCTTTAGAGTAAGAAAATTCAATTAACAACAAGCTGGCCGCTAGCATCTACCGATACAGTTATTAAGTTCACAACTTCATATCTCTGCCTCTGTACCACCGCATTCAATGTTGTGTGTTTTTTTTTAAATACATTTTACGAGTTCATTTATGTATCATTTCAAAAGTATATGAACGTTTTAGAGTCAGCTATTTCTTAACAAATGTACAACATTTGAATTGAACACACGACGCTATACCAACATCGAACTTTAAACGTTGTTGCAACATATCAACGTCTCACAGCGATAACAATGACGTGATTGTCCATGGGTTTGTTTAATCTTGCATATATTTTATTTTGAAGTTTCAGCTATATATTATGTAACCTGTAATAATATATTTTATCCATACAAGTATTAAAATCATTATATATTTTCTTAATTTAGTTTGGAAAGACATTTCTTTTAAATGCAATTGATTTCGTTTGTTTTATCGTTTTGGTAGCCAGTGTTACTTGCATTTTGCATGCGGGCTGATGTATACTTATTTGAATGTATTTATCTTCATTATTTGTCTTAACAAAGCATCAATAAAGTGGCAAAATGCCAGTCAATAGACCCTAAAACACACCCTATGTGAGTAATATCACTTTTACAAACTAAACAATTGAGATAGTGTTTACTTCGTGTATATTCTCCAAAAAGCAGACATAACGCAATTCGTGTAATTGAAACCCTGCTGTGAGCTATTTGTGGACTTTTGTTACATGGGTGATTCCAGAGGCAATAGCTTTTTGGACCTAAAGGATCCGGGTTGCCGCGGAGATAATTGTTAGGTTATTGCGCGTGTGTGCTTATAAAGGATATGTATAAAGGCCGTGAACATTTAAATTTTTCATCCCAAGTGTTGACAAAAAAAAGAAAAAAAGTGCTGCCTTAATTTAACTATAAATACAACGATATTTTGTTTAGCGTAGAGGAGAATTTTTTAAAATAAAAATATACATTATAATTATATTTCAGTCAGACCTTTTTGCTACAATACTTTAGTTATTTAAAATCAATACAGGGATTTGATAATGCGGTGATAACATATTCACGGCTTTTACCCGGTAAATATTTTACCGCTGTTCATAAACCTTTATGTAGTTCAAATATGGCGGAAATAGAGGCTTAGTGTGCCATTATTTTTCACGTTTTTTTCATCACGCTTATATACTTATTTATATACTTATTTTGATTATAACCGCCAAACAATTCCCGGTTATATTGACATGTCTTTTACGTAAAGGCATGTTGATTTATAGTCACCCTACCCTTATGCCGGTTTTCAATGTCATGTACCTGCTTGTTTTTGCAACAATATCAATTTAATGTTATCTAACGATTGTCAATATCTTAACGCACCGTAGGTCTTTATTGATAATCTACATAAGTAAATGAAATGACCATCTCTATGACAATATATTCTCATATAAAAGTGTGATATTAATGTTAGAACAAAAGCAGTTCCATTCTGAAGTGGTCATTGGCTCGTGGATACAAGTTGCAAAAACAGCGATGGATCAAAACGAGCGCAAAAAAAGGATAAATACAAAACGTCATGCAAAATAAGTTAATTTAAAAGACTCCCTGATTTTGTCAATGGTGATATGTTACAAGATGACAACATTTGTTAAATTAGCAATATGCATTAATTGTGTATACTTGTCTAAATAAGGGAAATTAAAGGGCAATTTAATTAATATGCACTGTGAAATAACTATATTTTTACTTAAGGTCACATCAAATGGATAAGATGTTTGTCGGATTTGTGGCCCTTAAACGTTGTTAAATTAATAGTTTTTGCGCGCTCAGAGTTAAATGTGTCTCGAACCCGATTTTGTGTTGCGTAGGATTGTTAAAAATGATCTCCCAGTGATTGAAGCTAACATAATGGCAGAACTGGTTCAATAACTTTGTATTCTTCTCTTGGTTAATCAACCACTGAGAAATTGTTGAACGTATACAATGGCACAAGACAAGGGTCGTATTTAATAACAATAACTAACGAAATTAAAGGACACAAATTAGGACAGATAATCTAAGTATCTCATTTAAATTAAAGGAATAACTAATATTCTGATACGGCACGTGCCAAATTTCATATAAACAAAGAAGAAAATCGTCTATGGGTTATTCTGCAATAATTATGGGTGGAGCTTATACACTGAAAGCACGCGCTGTAACTAAACAAAACATGCCGATACATTTTCCACCAGCATAATAATCCGGTATTTTATTAATGAAAGTCACGTGATAAAATACTACGCTATGAAAACAAATGCGTAAAACACTCTTGCGTTAATTAAAAGTGTGCAATGTAAACATGAAAGTGTACACAAGTTGTTGTTGTTGTTCTTTTTATTTAAGCAAACGGGAGAAATGACACGTTTTTTTCCATCCAGATTGGCTGTTATTGAGGATGGAGATCTGATCGACAAAACAGCCGAAAGTTATTTTTATGGGCGAAACTTCACATAAAATTGTACACAAGAAAAATACGATACATTGTATAAATCTTTAGTAAAAACCGTGTTAGAATCGAAATAATTCGTGTACGTTATAGTTTGCTTCGCACTCGTGATTTAATCCCGACGCATCTAAACTTCCGGCCGTGGGTTATTCGACAACAAACTATAACGTACACGAATTATTTCTTAAATAACCCCGACATTTTCAAATGTCCTAGCAGGGGAATATTGGAGGAGAGTAATGGTTGCGAGTTTTAAAACGAGTCTTAATTATTAAAACGTGTAATAATTTTTAACGAATATGATAAGCGCTTTTAGGTAATTTAATGTCACGAATAAGTTAAAACCTCAAACAGATTGCAATTAGGCATTCATTACAATTAAATGTTCATTTCAAGAGAGTGTTTACTCGACTTAACGACTCGTTAACTGTAACCAGAGAATGTTGACTCGACTTAACGACTCGTTAACTGTACCCAGCCCTCGACTTAACGACTCGTTAACTGTAACCATCCTTCATGACCCGTGTTTCAAATTACAAATAAAACCGCGCTGCTCGCCATTACGCTTCGTTGCATGGACATTATAAATAACTTTAATTTTAGAAGGAGATCACTTGAATGGCAGTTTTATTGTCCTTGATATCGAAATAAAATGTATTGTCTATCTCATTTTTTAAATGAATGTCTGCGTTCAAAGGGATTTCGGTATTAAACGCCGTTATGGGCAAATTTTGCAAGAAAAAAATAGTTAAATCTTGAAAGTAAAAAAGCATTTTGGAGACCACAGCATACTGATATTCGACGGGTATGCCACAACTTAAATTCAAAATCCCCCCCTCCCCCACTGTCTATTTAGCCTCTCACAAAATTGTCTTCGCTAAAGGGATAATTTCTTATCGTTTTGTTTGAGCCTGCATTTTTATGAAAACGACTGTTCCTGTTCCGTTAAACATTCAAAAGTATAAACGTGCTATATTAAGCTGTGGTATCGTGTCTTAAAAACAAAATGTCTTACTTTGAAATTTCGAACACACATTTACAATTTATGAAGGCAACTGGTTGGGTGGTAGGGAGAAAATAAAAAATACGAAACACAAACAAATATCAACGTAAAAATGTTACTGATTATTTTTCGTCATGCAGGAGTGACAGAAGTAACTACAAAAGTCATTTGTAATTTTGTATTATCACTGATAAAAATATAAAAAAGTGAAACTCCAGAAGCTGCAGCAGTCAAAGAAAAACACTGGGCACGATGATTCTATTAAGAGTTGATTAGTGGCAATATATATATAAACCCTTAAAAGTGTTTTGCAATGTTGTGTATTTACATGGACAAAACATGAATTTATATGCTGCAATTTTTGCTCTCCTCTGATTATGTAAAAAACGGAATATATAAACAAAATCTTGCTCACTTCAAGTTTGTGGGGCGAATATCTGTTGAACAAATGATCCATTTATTGTGTCCTTATGAGCATTTATTTTTGGTTATTTATGTTGAATGATTACCTGCACGTTAGTCGATTTAAAAGGTTGGTGACCAATAATTGATTTTATTTATTTATTATTCTCTGCACGGTTTACTTGAAAAGTATTTATCGCTGTTCGGTAAATGAGCAATACTAATAAATTATGATGCGTCGCAAGAAGAGCACGAATCCTTGTGATTTAATGGTTAAACATCAGAACGATAAATAAAACATGCAACTTTAATTTTTTTAACATGATCTGACAAATATATTTAACTTGCTACGATACATACATTTAACTCTGCTCCGCTCCTAAAATGAATCCCATTTTGCGTTTACCTTTGGCTAGTTTAACAGCAATAAGTGTTCTCTTCGCTTGTTGAATGTGCAACAAACACGAAATGACATTCAAAAGTAATTATAAATTAATTTAATATTAAATTAAAAATGAATAAGAAATAAAAGATACATTACCGTTCCAGACTAACAATTGTCAGATTCAGAACCGTCAACACCGCAGTCATCATTTCTATAAATCCAGACAGTTTGCAAAGGAAACTTCCAAGGTGCCAGTGATCAATGAAGTGTCGGCTCAGCTCATAAGGCACACATATTACCAAGAACAAAATATCCGACGACGCCAGACTCAACAGAAACATTGTGGTATTTGTACGTTGTTTAATGTCACCGACGATAGCAAATATCACAAGACTATTGCCAACAACGCCAAGTACCAGCGCCAGGCCGTAAATTATAACGGTGGGTATGTAGTCGGCCTCATCTAGCCACGTTTTCCTTAGTTGGGACAGATCACCTTTGTAGAAAAACCGGTTAGAGTCGTCTGGTAAGTCCTCGTCGAAAGGTGGTGTATACGTGTATAATTCATCCTCGATTATTACGCTCGCGGTATATTGTGCGCCTTCATAGAACGTTTCGTTGTGCATTATTATTTTACATTTTTACAATGTACGAACATAATAACATTGCCAATGGAACACAATGAAAAATTACATTCACATAGAAACATTTCCAAACCTTGTGAAAAAGAGTCCTATTGTTCATCGTCGCTTCTATAATGAATATTAAACAACTACCGCACACGTTTCCAACCTTAAATGATATTTACGTTTTTAGAAACCAGTTCTCAATCGTAAATTAAAATTAACACTGTATCAAATCAGTTCTTCGTGTATTTACGGTATTGCTCCTTTTTATATAGCGATATAAAAATTCGTCTTTAATATCTGTAATATTCCTCATCAAGCTGTTAAACAAACAGGCCTCTTTGCCTCCTCAAACTACAAGAAGAGCAAGTTGAAAACTCTATACCTCTAGGCACTGTCGCGAGTTATTGGAATAGGATGACGTTTGAAAAACGCCTTCGCATAACCCTCCGGGAGAACATTCGCAAATTGGCTTGTATTGCCTCTCTCGTCTTACAAATAAATAAAGTCTTCATAGTTATAATATTTATTATAAAGTTCTGTAAACTGCATGCCTATTTAGAGACGTAATTTAACGTCATTTATTTATAAGATAATAACTTCATCGGTTGTCATGTCCCCGTTATATTAAATGATCCAGAAGTGTGTTTCTTAATTATGCATGGCCACTACATTGTTAAAACTGTTAAATACTGAAAAATCGATGTGTCTTTAATTTAATAGTCAGAAAAAATGATACGCATATACCATAAACGTGATGTTCTAATAATTAAAAAGTATTTCTGTAAATCCTTTTAAACACAAACTCTTAAATACATATGATAAAAACAAGGCATTATATATTTGGTAATTGAAAAAAAAACGTTAATTATTTATAATGATTCAAGCAATCTACAAAACTATGTTGCGTTGAACGGCAAAATATTGAATGTTACAGTGTTTGAAGACGTATAAGCCAATCATTGGCATGGAAAGGGGAATGATAAGCAATTTATTAAGGTTGTATAGGCGGCATAATGTTTCAAGTACGTAGTAAACGTGTCAACTTTACCTCAATTGGAAGCCTCGACAAATTGTTAAAATCAAGCTTCTTTGCTTCCGATGTCTCTTAATTTTTGCTAGTTATAACACAAAAATATCCTGTTAATTATCCGTTCGTTTGTCAGTATGCTTGTTAGAACTTAACGAACAATATGCAGTGATGAACTACATCTCCACTGGATCTGCTGGTTGTATGGCATAAGGGCAATGATTACATTGAAATGCAGAACTTCGAAATATGACATGTAAACGAATAACACATAGATTCTGCATCGAAGCTTAGGTTGATCGTATTCTGTTTTAGAAAAGTTTAATTAGAAATATGCTTAACAGTGTTTCATTTATACAATACCAAGTACGGAATTTTTATTTTCAACATTATAAAGATAACGTTTTTTTAGTGTTTGATTATATCTTCTTTAGCAGACCAAGCGCATTATAATTTTGTGACAACATTACTTCGTCATCGTAATAGTCCAAGTAAAACGACACTGAACAGCTTTATTAATTAATAAGCATTGTTTCGTAAATAAAACGGTGATTCGTTTAAAAAAATGTTGTGTTAAAAATCGAGCTGACACTCATAGACAGATTTTTTCATATTGTATAACTCGTACATAAGACATCAATCAGGAATTTAAATAAGGCCTCAGGTACTTGTATCCAAAATTCGTAAATGTGTTTGATTAAAAATATGATATGAAATGAGTGCCAGATACTCTTATCTACAACGAATATGAAATATAAATAGTATACTTTTTATTGACAAGCTTAGTTATTTGTAGCATAAAATGACCGAAACGAAGCTGAAAATACATCCACGGAAACATTGCAAATAATAGCTGGATTTTCATAACAATCCGTTCGTTCAGTAAAAACCTGCGTCGATGAAGTGAGATCCGTATGTATTTGTAAGAATGCGTCTTTAATATCAAAAACAACGCACTAACGTTGGGTAAATAAACACATATTAATTTCTTCTTTGAAGTTTTATTTCGATTTCTAATTCTCTTTCTTCAGTACACTTTTATAATTCAAAAGTCTGTTTATCATATCATGAGATTATGTCTTCATTATCTTCTTATAATTCAACTCCAGGCAAACGTGAAAGATGGAATAACAAACCAATGATGATTGATTCTTAAACAACACGCAACCCTGTGTTATTATGCTGTTTTTTTTCTTCTAGAAATGTAAAAGATTACCAAATACAAAATAAACCTGTTTAGTTATGCTTTAAGCAAACGCACGACTCTCCAATCGTATTAAAATAGTTAGCTGTGTATAAAACGAACAATAAACACAACATACATTAAAACTGCTTAAATGGCTGCCGTTGAAAGTACAACACCTAAATCAGCCAGGATATGAAATGATATGGAATTCGGCTCGGGAATATTTGAAAACGTAATAAACCCTTTGCTCTTAACAGAGATTGAGTACTGTATAAATTGCCTTTATCGATAAGCGAAGCGAGAACGCGGCTGACGATGTGAAGCTCGAATTTCCTGTTAGTTTCTTTGTGAATAAACACGGATATAATGACTTGATGGTATAATTTTCCTTTTTCCGATTCTTTGGAATAATGCAAACACATTAACGATTTAAACCACTTTTGATAACGAGACTAAGATAAACATCAAGATTTTGCCAAGAAATTTAAATATATAATACATTTATAATAAAAAGTTCAAAAAGTAAGTTTAACCCATCTTATTCTATAAAAGTTTACAAAAGAAAAAAAATGAAAACATGTAGTTAATTAAAGCATTTTTTTATTGTTGCAGATTTAAAGTTAACTAGGATATACATTGATCGGGAAAGATTCGACAATTAGCGGGAACATAATAATATTAATGTCAATGGCTCTCTACGTTTATCTGCTGCGTATTGCAGATGTGTTTCATTTAGAAAGGGCAGATATTACATATATCGTGACAAAATGCCATATCATATGTGATACCACACAGAATCCCGGACTCATTCATCAGTGAGTGCGTGTTTTTTAATACAATTGTATTCCATAAACAATTATTCTGTCTTCTTCAGCAATTATTTAATTGATTTTCGGATTGTTTTGTTGTCAAAAAGATTGAGGGTTGGTAATGTCTGAGATTCCATATTTGTTCAGTATGTTTTCGGTTACATTGCAATTGGATTAACAATACCATAACAATTGAAAATATGCAAAGAAAGAACATAAAATTAAAATGACGTATTACAGTTCTGAAACCTTAAAGCGTGTTATTCTCCACAGACTCCATTTAAGTGTAGACATTTAAACATGTAAATAAATAATAATGCTAGCATATTCTATTCGTTGTTAACATCTTAAAACCATTCAAATCCACTGGTCGATGGGGCCGGCTTTGGGCCGAAATTAATTTGCCTTCACACAAAATTGAATCAATAATGGAACGCAATTATGTTTGTATTATGCAAAAGGTTAATGGTATTCATACAGTGCTCTTCTTTTATAATTTGCTAACTGCTGATTTAAGCCGATTCTCCAGTGAGTAGAATATATTATGTCACACACAAATAAGCGTTGCACGTCCGAACTATAGCCATTTTCATGAGAGAAAATCCGTCTTTAATGATAGAAAATAACACAACTGAGAGAACAAATAGGCTCAGGCACATTTCCAGTGCATACAACAAAGTTAGATTGTGGTGTATACTGGGAGAAGCTTATCGAAATGTTTAATTGTGATAGTTGAGTTGTTGTGTTTTTTTGTTTTAATCTCTCTCATCTATTCATTGTCATTACATAGATGAAGTGCGTATATGACACGAATTTATTATTTTGAAATAAGGTATACATAAGTATTATTTTTATCTGAACTGTTGAGTGATTTGATGTAGACATATGTTCCAATTAAATTAAAATAATTGTACCTCCAGTAACGTAAAGGACGTTAACCCATGATCTACATTTTTTGTATACGACCGATGCAATAACAATTACCACGGATTGTGAACGAGTGAATGCGATCACAATAAAAAGTCTCTAGTGTTTTCTAAACATCTCGTTTCTTATTTAATTATGCTTTATTCGACTTTATTCGACTTTATTTCTTTGTGTTTTATTTATTAGACAGCAAGTTCAGCTGGTTCGACTTAACGAAGCTCGGAAGTACGTTTCATTCTTGTTCCAGACGAAAGCTTTAATTAACACTCTCACAAAGAGTTTCGTATTTTTGAAAATTTCAACATTTCGGTACATAGCTTCAAGGAATGTCAAGGCAAATATATTGATATTAATTGGTATTGTCGCACTAATATAAACATCTATCCTAATGTCTTAGCGGTAATTGGCTTTTCATCATTTCTATCAGACCAAGTTTGTAAATAATAGAATACAAAGTGAAAATATATTTACTAACACAACTGAACTATTTTGAATAGTTTTAAATAATTATAATAACAATGAAAAACATTGGTAAAAGATGTGACTTTACTGGGTTTATCTAGCTAACGCGCTTCTACTACACCACGCAGGCTTGAATTGGGACGTTATGTTTATATGCTTTGTCGTTAATACACGTTTTCGCTTAATTATGGATAAAAAGAGAAGCAGACACTTTATTATTTGTCCGATTTCGACAGGGCGTGTTCAGAGGTTTCATTTAGCCACTCGATACGATTCGTCCACCACACTCTGCACATATCGATAACTGAAACTGCTAGCTATAATAAAACAGTGTAAAACTTATATTTAAAACAATAAACTGTAAAGTAAATATAAGATTATTTAGGAAGCTTAGTCTAAATTATTTCCACAAGCTTTACGGACTGGTTCAGGATTTTGTGCCGAGCGAATTGTAAACTATGTTTGAAGCAGCAATACAAGAAGGGAAAACAAGGTCTAACGTTTGATAAATAGGACATCTATAAATAACAGTTTGAAACGGCAAGTTGTACCAATTGTACTTTCTACTATGGAATATTGTTTTCCTATATTGTTCACTATTTTTGTGCATTTGGAATATGTGGCTACAAATTCCCGAAGTCAAACCGTTGCCTAGACTAAATTTTGCAGATTATAAAAATCATCTTACCATTTACATCAATTTTCATTGTGAAATTTTCATGAAAATATTTGTAAAAAAGAATAATTCGTGCGTGAAATGGTTTGGCAAATAATGCGTTGCGCTAAAAGTAATTCGCGTTGTTTCAGTTGTTGGTGATACTTTTTTGTAAAAAAAATGCAAAAAGTAAATATATAATAGGTTATGAATGATAATAGTAATGTTCTTTATAAACATAACAACTGCGTCTTATAGAAAGCATGCATTCAACGGTCATTCCAAGCAAATCAACGATTCGCGACAAATACAACGCTTATAATTTTTTGTTTAAATGTTTGTCTGCAACGGAATTTGAATTAACAATAATATTTCATTTCACAGAGTGTTTGGAATGAAAATTCATCATTCCGAATATTGATTGTGGAACTTAGTCATCCAATACCCGTCGAGACGTTTAGTTATGTTATTTCTGGAATTATAATACTGTCTTAAAGAAAAAACTCGACCTTCACTAAAAGATTAAGGTCATACATAAGCTAAACGCGTATTACCAATATTGATTTCGGTCCGATAAATATTTTCCTCGAAGCTTCGAAAATAAAGGAAAAAAATAAACTATATTTACATTTCCACGAAAAAAATATTGTAATCATGTGCTAGTCATGTTTCAAACAATTTCCCAATTACGTCTACGTATAATGCATGAAACCAAATTAGCAAAAAACATAAATGAAATAGTTAGAACTGGAATCCCGATCTTGGATCGACCTGTGGGAAGCATTAAGGGTTTAATTTATGATTGGAATATTGCAAGCATCAAATGTCCGAAACAACCTCCTTTATCCTTATATGGTAAGTACGCTCGCAAATTAATTCAAGATATTTGACTACCCCGATTACAGGAGTGTGCCTCAATGTACAAATGGTACATGATATTTATCGTTTTTAAAAGTTTTTTAAGTCGCGATGTTTGGACGTTAAGTTTTATATTTGTTTCGATTGCAAAATCAAAAATTAGAAGGATTACACATTGCCCTTAAGTAATTCTTAATGAACGTGTTTTAAATGCATGTTTCTTTATTCGCATCATTGTAATGGTGTCCTTGTCAAATTTAATCAGTAGTAAAAATGTATTTCAATGTCACACATATTCTCCGAAATATTTAAAGAAACTATTATTGCAAAGCCTGCCAAATAGAAATCATGTCTATTTAAAACAATAATTCAGATACAAATCTTGATAAAGAATAAGCGTAGGCGGCGAAATTAAATTCAATTTCTTTGAGCTAATATTGCGGAGTTTTGGCTTATCAAAGTCTTTGTTGAACTTTTATAATTAATAGACAAGATATAAAAAATCAACATATCAGTTGGAGACTAAATAATGACTTTCATGTGGCGATTCGTTGGAAACGTAACAGCGTATGTTACAGGACCAAATTCTGTTCTCCGATTCGAAACAATAGATTGACACATGACAATAACTTATAGACTTGGTCCTCTCAAAACAATAAAACATACTAACTTGCATTTGTGCAGACCGTTTCTTCTTTCAATTGCGTTGCCAGATTATATATTAACTGTTGTCAGTGATAGTCATTCTAACAAAACCCTTATTAATGCAAATTTTATTCAGATTAAAAAGGGGTTTATTTCCGATTCAAGTTCTTTGGATATGTGCGTATCAAAGAATGTCCAATCTTAGCATATGTAGCTGAAGCCAGGTTCATATTTGATTTATTTTAATGTTTGATTGAATAAATTTTGATTACGTGCAGTTCATCAAAAATTAAAATCAGCGCTAGGAAAGCTAATTTATGGACCATCATTATTTAAAAGCGGGCTTTAAAAGTAACTTCAAACGAATTGTATGTCACAAGTCTATGCCATACATTTGTTTACAGTACTGAATTCGGTAAATTAAACTCTACTTAAATAAGGTGGAAAGAACCTTATAACCTTATTTTATCATCTAAACAAAATAAAGAACAACCCGTATCTTATACCTGGGGTTTAGTTTGAATTTAATGCAATGTTGTATCAGCATAACAATTGCAATAAGTTTTCAAGTGTTCCGATGCATAATAATTATATTTTATGGGTTCATCATGATATATTAAGCCGACAGTAATACATAATTTATTGACCTTTAAGTGCAAACCTATTTAATCTTCATATTCACTGCAGTACGTTTTTGTATTCGAATATTAAGCCAGCATCCACATATTGAACGGAAAGGACACTCATTTCAAAAGAAATACTTCGATTACTTGTATATGGTGATATAAATTATATGAATCACATACGCGTGATACAAATCACCAGAGATTAAACTGAGATCATAAGCATCCGCTTTATTTTATATGCTTTCAGATGTAGGCGTCTGTACCTTGGATCACGATGTTAATCTCTTACAAAACCTATTGTCTGAGACCCCTTCGTCTATAAAAAAATAAAATAAATCTACAATCTATTTATGTGAAACGAATATAAACACTATACATCGATAACAAATGCGACATACGATGTTGTCAGATAGCAACGCACGAACGTCCTATCAATGCTTACGTTTCTGTCTTCAAAAATGAATTGAATGATTGACTGAGAAGAATACTGTAAATAAAATTGTACATGGTTTGTTTTGTAGTTATATTAAAATATAACCCAGTTCGATTGTATGCGTTAAGATGTGAAGTGTTGCACATAATCAAATCATGATTTATTGTAAGATATCAGCTACAATTAAACACAACGTCTGGTAACATAAAATCATCTCATGCTTATGTCAGTAGATTGTCATATTCTCCATTAATTTATCGTTGTTATTTGATTCAGGCATATAAATCTCAATCATTACCTAAACAAAGTGAAAGTCAATACCATGATTATATATGGGTGATAACACGTGTATGTCTAGTTCCGACTTCATCTCTGCATTTCAAGTCCTCGCGCAATTATTGAATAAAATTAAAGACGTGATCAATTCAAACACTGGTCTCTTTTGTATTAAAAATAATAATTTATTAATGTCTTGTCTTACTATTAATTGTCTGTGAAACCTTTTGTAATCATGGAATATAGATCTTCCAAACGGTGTCAATTATATCAATATTTTACTATAAATTAACATGAAATAAACTAGATTGAACAAAATACTGTACGCCCTCTAAGGGACAATAAAAAAATGTTTTATTATTATCATCTTAGTTATGTTGGTGACTTTACAAGTGAATGTTTGCAATTCTTGTACAGTTTATTTGCTTTCTTTAACACTAATCTGTTAATGTGTGTGCATGTCCGAAAAACATTTAGGTCTTACATAGCTCGTTAATTTTCAATGTATGTGTATAATGTTGTTCCTCTACACGTAACTTAAGACACATCGCCATGAAAAAACTAGTTGACACAGTTAGCACAATTATATAACACGTTCACATATTTTCTTCATTGTGCCGCTTTAAAATAGTACGGCTTATTTGTACACATGAACCCTGTTAACAAATAGTGAACGAGATTTACTATAGAAATTTATGCATTCTCTATATTTCAAACATAAGCGAAAGTCGATTATTGCATCGATTATACAAACTAATTAGGTCAAACAATAGCCGTCAAACTTCTTATCGGCAATTGGATGTGGGAAAAATTTAGATTTTCTTACACTGTTGGAAATGGTTTTTGATTTTCCGGAAATTGATTGCGGTACGCTGGTCTTGTTAATTAAGTCCACATGATTAATAATGAGTTCACAGCCTTTGAACGTTCAATGAAAAACATTGAGGGCTTAACTGACACATTATCGGAACACTGATAACAACAAATCTAAGAGAAAACTCCTTATCAAAAATTCGTTGGTAGTATCTCACAAATGACTTCAATATATCCAACAGTTCAATAAAAAACAGACTTCACTTCCGATAGTTTGTAAGAAGTCATTTTTCAACAGGCTCATAATACATTCCGTTTTCTGAATACAATATAGCTTTTAGCACATGCGCTACCCTCAAACTGCTCGTAAATAGGTATGGACCACCAATATTTGTTCTACATTTATCCAAAAATGGTATTAATTAGCAATTTATAACACGATAATAATTAAGTAAACAACTATTTGTCCACCATAAGTTTACACCTACAAAATGTACAACGTTAATGGGAATAGAGATATTGCTATGTTTGGAATTTGGTGCAAATTACAATATTCCAATGGTTATCCACCGCGACCCATCGGTGTATTAAAGTTACAACCATTTAACACAAACACCAATAAAGTATGAAACTTGGGATTTATTTTTCTCGTTTATCTTTATCTTTGATCTCATTCTGCGAAATGACAATGGTCAGATGTATGTTGTGTTGTTGTTTTTTCTTCATGTCTTTATTGCGTATTATAAGGAGAATACATTGTCTTCAATGTTATGTGATGACTTGGTTTTAAAACTCAGTATTCTTATTTTACATAGTTTTAATGTTTTATGTCATCAAATATTAATAGAAACATTTACCTGTTTCAATGAATTATCCCCAACTATAATCAGTAATCGACAACCTTTAATAAAATAAAACATGTAAATCGGACTTATTCAGCAGGTTGCAGTATTTACCCTTTGATAATATTATTTTGATTTGCAACATCTTATCCGTGATGCGTCTCACACGTTTTAGTTCTATGTCATATACTCCCTTCAACCAATATAAAGAAACATTCATGTTAAATACAAGGTTTATCTGCAACAATATTCAATCACATTTGATAATTATAGAATGCGGAAAATAATTTGCTATTTCCGTAAGCTTATTATTTTGAAGGAAGATTACACATGGAAATGCTTTTGGAATGTAGGCTTTCCAAAATCCACTGTGATTGTCACAATTGATAGATGATTATTGAAATGAGTTATCAACACCCCAAGGGGGTCCAAATAGTAAGAACACTTTCTAAATACAAAAAGAGCCAAGTTAAGAGCGTTTATATGTGGTAATTGAAATAGCGCAGTGCATGTCAATGCACTCTGGAAAGTGGGAGATGTGCCCAACCTCCCGTTCCTAAAGGCGTTAGAAAAAGAGATATGAGTAATACATTAAAACATGATTTTCACTTTGTTTTAGAGAGTAGAATGTTTTAAGAATTAAAATCTCAGTATATACCATTTTATTACAGAAACCGAACATTATCAAATTTATTGCATTACTAACAAATGAAAATAAAACGTTGCTGCACAAATTGTGCTGTTACATATATAAATCAAGTTTAGTATGGGATAGTAGTACATGTGTACCCTGTTGATGTATGTTCGTGTTAAACGGTGCTTTAAAATGTACTGTCAAAACTTTATTTGAATGTCTTTTATCAATTATCATTTCAAAAAATTAATAAAGGTTATATTACAGTATCTCGCCTATTCAGAAAAGTCTTCTACACTAATCTGGCTATAATTGAGTTTAAAATTTGATATGAATTATAATAAAGCAATTTTATCAGATTAAACCGCTGTATGCACAGCTGCGTTTTATCACATATTGAATGACACTTGGATCATCCATTTTGTTTATTTCGTAGGTGGTCTGCATATGGTTTATAAAATGCTAGTCAATCACTATCAAACGTCGGTATTCCAATGCATTCAGTCTTGCGCGTTTGTCTACAGACACAATGTCACAATACCATTTTTATAAAATATTGTTCTGCGATCAGAGTCTATCGTCTGCCTATAGTTTCGTTTCATTAAGGTAGTAATCAAGGGCTAATGCTTATGCTATTATAATATGCGTGAGCTATAATTTATGTGTATTTTTAGTACAGCTATCTAGAAGATAGCTAAATATACAAAAGGAATTACATTACTGTTACTATCAAGTATTGTTCTACAACTCTCAAACATGTGCATACTGCTATGTATACAACTATCATAAGCATGTGCCTCATGGAATGAATTGGGTTATTTGGTTATGTAGAAAGTATTATTATTTATATAACAATTGTTCATATTAAGACCTAATATATGTTTAATGCATCTATTTATATGTTATTGTACTTTACTAGCTTAATCACAATTTTACGTAATTACACATATTCGATTATATATATATAATATATATATATTAAATATGTATAATACATATATTAAATATATTAAACCAGTCAAACAATATTTATTAGTCTATGTATTGTTGCAATTAAACGTGTTATTACTTTGTATGATCATGAATATTTACTTTGTCAAAACTATACACTTACTTTGTCCACTTGGGCGTTCGGACTTCTGGATGTATAGTTCAATAAACTTGTTAACTTGTTAAACTTGTTAACTTATTTAGATCCACAGTTTTTGAAAGTATATTCGTTGGTTTCTATTATATTTCGCAACCACAGATATATTATACAATTGGTTAAAATTAAAATGTATTTAATATTGCAACATAGAGTTTCTCAAAATGTTACCTGTTCATAAATCTTGTAACCGTGGATACATTTTCCGGCAGATCGCTTTAACAGCTTAAATTGTAAATACGTGTAGCAATTGTACCAGCTTCCATATTGGTATAGTGTTCCTGAACCTCAAACCAACGGTCATGTAGCATAATCAACAAATAATGTGACAAGCCGCAAAAGGTTAAGTAACACACGTCAGGAAAGTACAAATATATTTTAAGACTGGATTTTTGTTTGCAGTAATTGTGTTACTGAGATGTTGCAAATAATTTGCTATACGGTTAGAAATATGATGACAATACATGTCTTGTGCGCCTTAATAAATTTCTTAAAAAACGTTTTCTCTTTATAGCGCGTATTATGCGCGGATTTGTATGACAATCTTGAATGTTGAATATGTCTGTTTTTGTAAACCCATCTTTTATGGAACTTCACACTACCACACACTTATCTTTGCAATAGTTTATATCACACGCCTTCTGTAAACATGAATTTCAATATTATATTATTTTCCTCAACATCATTCAATAAAGGGATGTAATGTTATAAGTACCGTACCACCATTTTTCGCCGAATAAGTGCATGAAGGGTACTGAATGAGTTTTGTGTCAATTAATCGCACGAGCCTTCTAGATCAGGCATACATTATGCATATTCCTAAAATCCGAATATCTTTATTGCAGACTTGTAGTATCCTTCAAAGAATAAAAATAATATCGAATACATACGTAACTAAGGAATGTAGGTAACAATAAAAAAAAACAGATACGATGTGTACGTCATTCAATTTGGTATAACAGTGGATTGTGTTAGAAATATAAAGATGTCGTTAATATTATTTTACTTTAACAATCATAGTAACGACATTACAAAACTACGCAATTTCTCGACACAGAATATTTAGACACAATGCAAAAATAATTAATTTCCGGATGTTTCCTTTCATGGTAAGTATTGCGAGAATTTGATTCATAATTAAACGCAACATTCATAGCTGTACAAGTCTATGAAACAATAAAGGGGTGTAGCGTTTAAATCAAGAAATGTTTATTCATTATATTACTGTTTCATGTCACATGATATAACACCAAACCGGTAAGTAGAATTGAATTGTTCTTGAAAAATAATTCAACTTCGACGTTGATACAATGTGGTGCTATTAAATTAAAAAAAATGTTTTACTAAATTGATATATCATTAAAAATCAAAAGTGAAATCATAATGTCGGAACCATCATCCTGCTCTCAGGTCGGGGCATTTGTTTAAGGGATGGTTGGGTAACGTTTACAACGTATGTCAACATATAAAGAGGCTCACTGACTTTCCCTATATTGAGATTTGTTGTTTTTGTGTGTTTCGGTGAAAACATAAAATACGTATATCTCCTAATGCCGGTATAAGTATTTTAAAGTGTAATGTAATACATACAAACTGGTATTATACCTATTAAAGTAGGTAATGAACCACATAATCTCAAATGATTTGTATATATAGCCGTGCTTTAAACCTAACTAAATGTCTGGCAAGATGTTTCCACAATAACTTATTTGTCTACTGGCCCAATTTCAATACAAGTGAGAACAGACTCTCAATCCCTTTACGGCAGATCGCTAACCTTTCGCAACTTAAAAGAAGCCGACAAGTAACAGCTGGTTATTGCCTTTTCTTTGCGGGCGTTATTGAATTTAAGGTTATGTTGTTTAATTGAGTGCATCGCAAGGGAACGCCAATGTTATTATGTGTGTCTTAAAGCCAATTATTTTGTGTTTGCTTGTTAAGCCTTTGAATGTGTGTACATGTATGCCTGTTAAGCTAATGGTTGTGTGCGTGCCTTTTCCACATTTGCATTATTGATTGGATAGTACGTAAAGTTTGATGATCATGATACATTTAAAAAAGGTAAAAAGGCTTTCGGTTTAAATTATTAAAATCTTAAATGTTCTTGATGAAAAAAAAAACAACACAATAGTTACTAATGTTTGCGTTAGCGTCTTTGTTTTAAAAAACTGGCCACATCCAAATATAAATGTGCATCGATTAATTGGATGGTTAAGGCAACATACCTTAAGATGCGTGCATATGGTTCAAAATTAATAAATGCTTACGTAATGGAATGTTACTTATCAGAAGCTCAAGTTTTCCGCTCAATGTCTGAAAATCTGTTGTTCGTTATTTAAAGATGCTTATTATGTCTTCTAGTGTAGACGAAACATCACTAGCGAAGTCAAAAACAATATTTCAAATGTAATGAGCTTAGTTAAATTTTATGATTTTTATCGTTCGTGACAGTTGTCGATGCAGATTTGTTTATGATCCGGTCTCAGTGAATATACTTTTACACTCTTAACATAACAACAGCAATAGGCATACTCGAAATTGAAATCCTTTAAAAAAAAGAGATTAACCATAATTTAATGTATCACGTGAATGCCATGCCACCAATGTGTAGTTGTTTATGTTTGGTATTAATCAACTGGGTATACACTAAAATGTCATTGTAAGACTGTCTTATGTACATGCAAATACAAACTTCCCTAATACTAACCATCATAATGTTATTAATCACTAAATCAGCAATATTAAGCAACAAAATAACTCATACTCACTAACGCATGTTCTTTGTGGCTCTCCTCTGAAAAGCAGCAACGGTACAAAACTATCATTACTTTTTTGTGCCACGGCTATTTGAAGATGCATTACTAACATAGCCATTCATACTCACGAGGTGGCGCTAAAGACCGGAGTAAAAAACAACAATGGAGAATTCTAGGGTGACAAAACGTATACATCTTTTACAACATATAATGCTTATTTAAAATCGTAAAATGTAGTAAAATTCAACGAAATTTGAGTAATTTTAATATTCACAGAAACATACAAGCACAACCCATTTTGAGACGTTCACATCTTTATCAGTTGTGACCTAATTATTTAAAAAGCAAATCGAAGATTTTGCCTTTGTGGAGAGCCCAACCCCCAACAAATCATTAATGGCATCAAGCATCGAAAGTCTGCAGCTGCGAGGCACGGTGTTTTGTTGATATATTGACATTGTATAGATTATTAAAGTGATTTGCCTGTCTGTTCTTATTGGGATAATGACAAATATGTCTGACGGCAAACAGCGAGAAGAATGTTCTACTTGCAATATAAAGATGTGAAACTCCAGAAGCTGCAGCAGTATTGCATTTCTATCTTACACACATTCATGGTCCTTTATTAATGGCAAGTGACTAATTGCCAAAACAGTACAGTTCAGCACAAAACGAAATAACAAAAACACATAGTAGAATAAAGCTGTGGTCAGCGCCTTGGAACGGTCAATGCTAAGCACTGGGGGTTTAAACCGGTTATAAAGCGCTCAACCTCACACTTGACCCAGCAATATTCATGACATATACGTGTAAATACAATTTAACCTCATAGCATTGCAACTCAAATTCAACAGTAATATAAGGGAATTAAAACGCATTAAATTTAATTACTATTTAATAACTCAATGGTAGGCAAATCTGATGATATGCGGTCCCAAATGAGAGAGCACGATTCTATAATTGATCACATCAAAATTGGTTAGCTTGGTAAGAAACAGCCTCTTAGTGATGCGCGCCTAAGTCCAGATGACACCGTTCTCACCCAGTAGTTTGCATATGTTAACAAGTTGTCCACCGCAGAAACCGCGCGTTTTTAACTTATGGTAACTACTTTAAGGGGTTGTTGGTGAAACATTTAACACTCTTCTCCAGACATTTAATCAATCAGTTGACTGGATAAAGTGATCCATTCATCATATTGACTTATGGCACATGGTCAGATCCATTAGTTCCTGGAACTACGACAATTAAGACAAACAAAATAGTTGGTGTGCCATTCAAGACAAACTGCCAAAAATATGCTTGTGAGGACAAATCTTTCTAAAACACACACATTTTTCATGAATACACATTCCGTTTGCGTTTTCAAAGTCTTTCTAAGTCACTACCGGAACTTAAATCTCCGTATATTATTTTTAGATGTTCACAAATCTATCATTTAAATTTATTTAAAAAAAAAATATGTCCATACACTGTCTTTTTCTTTTTGCTTTTTTCTATGCATATGTACATTTTAACGAAATAATTATTATGCAATTTAGAGCTTTAGTCTGGAACGTCATTACAACATGATCGCATTAGCTCTAGCGGGGGGAGCAGGCTCAGTTTTGTAAATTAACTATGAAATTCACTTTAACGTAATGAGCATATAAGCAGCATGTTGTATTGATGTAGAAAATCCCATTAACACACGTAACGAATTTCCTTACTGGATTTCACGATGGATTTAATATTCAAACTTTTTATACCTTGTCATATGTGACATTGCTGGTTACATTCAGTATACGTCTATCTGCCAGCTTAAGGTTAGCATTAAGCATTGAACGGTGTTAGTAATGTTCGCCGCAGTAGACAAATGTTTAAGGATTAAGTTAGGAAAATGTCCGCAATTCTTTTAATCAACTGGAAACTATGCGTCCGCTTGCAAGGCACATACTGGTGGCTGGCTAATAGCATGCATTTAACTGTATTTAACCGTAAGCATAAATGATTCGGCGAATGCCTACAATAAAGCATACTCAATTAAGAATTTTAGCATGTCGTCGTCATGGATACGAACGTGGATATCTCATATAATGGCGGAGTTTCTATTGGTATTCGTCACATTTATAACAAAGACGAACTGTACGTGTTTCGAAAAAAATTCCGGGAGGTTCATGTTTATTTGACGATGGTGGTCAAAAACCAACCTCAAGCCCTTGGTTAATACCACCATATTTTTACAAACTAACCTTCATGTATTTCTGAATTAAACTCGTTCAACTAACGACGTTATTACGTAGTTATAAACGTATACATATACATATTATTTATTATGCATGATTGATTTTTAAAATCATTTAATAGATGACGGTATGTGTTATGCAATTGATAAATAATCGTATGATCAACACATTTTTATAAAACACATTAAAAACAAGAGTTTAATTATAAGATTATCTGACAGGTTTGCTTGTAAAAATGGGAAGTTGTTACACAATAGGTGCACATGTTAGGGTTGTTAAAGGGATTGTAAACCAGGAATGACGAAAACGAAAAGTTCTAAAATACCGTATTTTTTATAATTATTAGTTTTTATTGATTAAAATATCCCGACTGGTATATAACATAACTTGAAAAAAGTTGTTTTTTATTTTTGCTTTATTTTTGTATTTATTTATTTGTATTGGGCATGCATACAAGGTAACTACCAGTTAACTATAAATAACGCAAGTAGATTGATCATCATCGTCACGTGGTAAACCCATGAATGCAAATTGTGCATGCGTAGTGATTTGTATATATTTTATATATAAAATGATCAATCAATCTGCGTTATTTATAGTGTGTATATCGTTATGTCACCTATTTTCGCGATGTACTTTCGATTTCACATCGCAAAATTTTATTACCGAATATACTGAAAATATGAACTTTTTTCAAGTAATGTAATATACCAGTCGTGATATTTTAATCAATATAAACTAATAATTGTAAAAACAAGCTGACCAAGCAATAATTTATTGACATATTGTAGAAAAAGTAATTGTATTCTCAATACAGCGTTCCTGTTATCTTAAGATTTCACGACGTGATTTTCTATTGAAAAAAGAAATCAAATCGCCATGGGAAATTTCATTTCTCAAATTTTAGCTGTGTACCGTATATTCATTTCCGTGGAAATTCCGATATTCGCATGTTAATTATTTTAAGATACATGTTTATATATATTCGTTCAGAACATCCATGATAACTGTAGTCGCCAGTCGTTCTAATTTTACGACCTCAATTTATTTGAAGTACGTCTTGCACGTTACCAGAAAATGTCATGAGATTACATGCATATACTTTATTTTCGACGTATTCTCGGTGAATGTAAGATACCAATTGGAATGCAAGAGTAATCTGCATAATCAATACTCAGAAGTTTAAAATAGTTTTTTTTTTTCCGAAAGCGGCGATTGGCGGATAGTAAAAGTTGACAAGTTTAAGCCTTTTTTTGTAGAGTGCCTCTTTTTCTATGTCGGTGTTAATGAACATTTCATATATGTAATGAACCAAGCGCAGGATAATTATAATATGCTCTATGCTTTAAATAGATTTTTAAAATACAACCAAAGATTGTTTTGCTAATATATTTCGGCAGGTTAAATCGTATAATAATTAAGGATTCATGCAGTTTTACATATGACTACACGAATTCGTTTTTGGAACTACTACAATTACTGTATTCCACAAAGTATGGGAGAGGATCCAGATAATGTTACAAAAACTTGTAATCTAATCCCATGCATATTTGATGCAATAAATACGTTTAAACTAACAAAAAGTAATATTTCTCAATGCCATATTTATTGTTTACAAAACATTTAAGATAAAGTTGTAACTAAGAAATGATTTATTTTTATGAATATATTTTTTAGCTGCCGACTGTACGATGTTTAGCACTTATCGTATTTTCTGGTGTGAACGATGATAACATATTGGATAAGAGGATCCCTTTAACAGCGTGTCAACGGTATTTGTGGGCAAGTGAACACATCCGTTAAATTTAATCGTTTTTACTTTGAGCTTTATGATTATGAATGTTTCTTGCAAGTAGCATTCGATACTCTCTAAACATAGAAGGAACCTCTAGACAAGTATGTGCTCTCATTCGTTCATCACTTCATTTGTTGACGTTATTGCGACAGTTCAGATAAAGTATTTGTTAATGCTTTTATTGACCATGTGTTTATTATTTTCCGTTTAAAAGCGTTATTGGAATACAAATTATATTATATGAATGCGACGTTCACTACGTACATCATTAACACGTGTAAGTATATGTTTGATGGATCAGAAACGTGTTATTACTTGAACATTTGTCATGCGATTAGATTTTCTGTAGTTTTTACAAGCTTGTATTGAAAGGTTGGATCTGTAAGACCCGTTGATCTATCGAGGCGTATTTTCAGCATGGTGGCCGATTATAGAATATTGATGTGCTATCGAATAATTGAAAATATTGAGGTGCTATGGAATAATTAAAAATATTGATGTGCTATGGAATAATTGGACTAATTGAGGTGCTATGAAATAATTGAAAATATTGAGGTGCTATGGCATAATGAACAATGTTGAGGTGCTTTTGAAAACTTGAAAATATTGAGGTGCTATGGATTAATTGGTCATCGGGAAAAGACCTTTCATCGGTCTCTATTATACTAGGCAGAATACCATGCTTTTGTCTTTCAACTACAACTTACGTAAAATTATATCACGATTTTGCTCATATGTGTAGGGAAAATCATTTGATCCTCGCTAATCAAAAAACAAATTATATGAATAAAACGTGTAACATTCGTACAACACTTCATTTGTTGATGTCATTTCGACAGTTCCGATGTTCTTGTTAAAGTATTTAAAACACGGATGTCTTAATTTGCCTATACAAAATGAACATATGGTATTTTTAATTTCTTATCGCTTTATTATGGCATTGGTTTAAAGGTATTTTAACACATAAAGAATGGTTAATATCGACTTTAGTTGCAACGCATTGGTTTCTTTGTACAAATATAAAAATGAACATTACCGATGGTTATCTAACTAAAAGAGAAGTGACAAGAAAAATATAGCTATTATGCAGATGAATCTACCTACAAATATTTAATTTATAAACATTTATTCGGTTTAATATCAGAAACGATTGTTGTCGTACGTTTTTTACAACAGTGCGTTGTGCAATATGTTGTAAATATGTTTGTTTAATCAGATGCAATATTTTACATATAACAAAAATCTAAAATCTAATATTTGATTATTATGGACCTTAGATTAGAAACGTGTTGATCCTTTTCCGACTTTTATATAAATCGCTTCTGAAAAGTAAACTTCCGTATATCATGAATACGGTTTTATCATGTATTATAACACATGTAGCTGTTTGTATATTTCCGTTTATTGGCTTAATACGCATGATTACTTGCACATTTGTACAGCAATTAGCATGTAAATAGCTTTCACCAGACTGTACTGAAAGGTGTAAGCTGCAAGACGCGGCGATTACTCGGCATGGTGGCAGATTATAGAATACGGAGTAGCTATGGAGTACTGTTCTTATTGGGGTACATACTACCATGTCTGACGGACAACACCAAGAAGAATGTTCTTCTGTTCATATCCGATGATTTCCGCTCGCAGCTTGGAGCGTATGAAGGACCGGACTTTCCTGGAGGAACGGTTCAGAAGATGTACACACCAAATCTAGATGCCCTGGCGACGCAGAGTCTTCTACTTAAGCGCGCTTTTATTCAGATTACACCATGTTCACCAAGTAGATCGTCCATGTTGACCAGCCGTCGACCACACAACACCCGCGTTTATACCAATGGCCCAAATTTCAGGAAAGTTGGTGGATATTTTACAACTCTTCCACAGTATTTCAAAACACATGGGTATACCACCGTTGGACTGGGAAAGGTGTTTCATCTATCCTCCTCACTAGGGAAACATGATAATGAGATGTGGTCAGAGCCTTTCTTTCGTGGAACTAAAACATTTGAGGGTAACAAAAAAAGTTGGAATGCCATCCCAGATAACCTTGTAATGAAAAGGCGTTTAATTGACCAACAAATCGCTGAACGCACGGTAAAAACATTGAGGACTTTGGCACCACAAGCTGTTGATGGTACTCAGCCGTTTTTCATTGCAACAGGATTTTATAAGCCTCATCTTCCTTTCGTGTTTCCAGAGTCCTTTCTGAGACATTACCGTGATGTTAAACTTCCATCTAATCCGTATGCGCCGCAAGATATGCCTAAAATAGGCTGGACTCACTATCAGGAGCTGAACTCGTACGCAGATATCAGAAAACTCCGTGTGAGTAGTGCAATAAATGCGACATTTCCTGATGCATTGGCTATAGATTTGCGGCGGGCTTACTACGCTACTGTTTCGTACATCGATTCGCTTGTTGGTCAAGTACTAGCGGAACTGCTGGACCTTGGACTATACAACACCACAGTGGTCGCATTTTGTGGAGATCACGGGTGGCAACTTGGCGAGCATGGTCGATGGGGTAAACATGTAAAGGGACTTTAATAATAAAATTGTACTTGAGTGCTCTCATTAAACGCGTCTTATTGTTTTTTGTCATGTCTTGTGTTATCTTTTCGCTTTTGTGCATCTTGTTCAATGGATTATACAATTCAAGCACATGTCGTCTATTTTGCGTGTCATGACCAAAGGGTTTTTTGTCATTTCGTTTGTTATAGTTTACTTTTTATTTTAAAACATTATTCACGTGTTATTCATTTTATTTCAGAATCTGTTCGAAGAATCCGTACAAAGCCCATTAATAATTAGAGTTCCCGAAATAACGGACAGCGGCGTTTCTTCTCGGCAAATAACGGAGTTCGTGGATCTGTTTCCGACACTTGTGGAGGCTGCTGGTCTTCCACGACTGCCGGAATGTCCCGAATTCTCCCGAAAGGTCAGCACATGTACCGACGGCAAGAGCCTCCTTCCGCTTATCAGAAACCCTAACATACCTATCAGGGCAGCAGCGTTCTCGCAATTCCGTCTCAACAGTGACGTCATGGGATACAGTATGCGCACGGACATATACAGATATACTGAATGGGTGGAGTTTCGTGGAACGCCGAAGTGGAATGGTCTCCATGGTGCGGAACTATACGACCATGAGGTAGATCCCAGAGAGAACATCAACCAGGCTAATGTCCCTGAGTATGCAGCCATTCGCGAACAGCTGAGTCAACAACTCAGGACTGGCTATACTAAGGGATTATAATGATTATATCGGTTTAGTCTTAATAATCAGTTAAGTGTATAACTAGTTTATTTTTCCTAAAAAATGCACGTATATTTAGACAACTGACACCCGCTTGCAACCTTGAGATATTTTATGCTTGAAAACGTGCATCCCTATTGCCCAAATTATTGCAACAGTTCACAAACACATTTAAACATGACTTTGCAGAAGTCAAATCTTAAAGAATTCATACTGATTAAAATTTAAAAAAAAAACTTCAACTTTTAAATTTGACCTCTAGACCTCGTTTTCGGATGCAGATGACCCAGATTTAAACGCGGCTTAGGCATGCTCCAGATATAAAATATTTCCTAGTTTCATCAAGATTGGAACATATAGTGGTATCTGCAGTGGTACAGTGCTAATAGTTGACAGCCAAATACACATAACGCGTGACGCCGGACATAGACTGACCATAATATTTCACCATGAGCACTGCGTCCAAAAGTAATGAAACATAAAATACCATTATTTTTACTGTAAAATAAAACAAATCATAGGAACACTGTTAAATGTATGTGTATCTATGCCATTGCCATTATTAAAGGTAATTTTCAATACACCAAATAGCGACGTGGTTTACGTCTTCCTGAATTAGAATCAGCACAATGGTTTTTTATTGGTCTCTTGGCAATACGAAGGCGTAACAAAGCGTTCATGCTACAACCCGGTACCATCGTCATAATTCATGATTATACACTAATGGCTGAGGTAGGAGCCTCAAACAGTTTATCAGATAATTCAAGGGAGATCCTTGTTGAGAAGTCGGTAACAATTTTAAGGTAATCGGCATTATGCATCTGGAAGAAAATAATAAAGGTGGAAGAAAACCCATAAATTAAATTTCACATTTTGCCTCTTACATGCTAATAATGACATATAACGATAGAAAATATAATCATATCCTTACTAGAATAGTGTTTATTTGTGATATGCTGTCAAATGTACAGTAGGAAAATGAAAAAAGAGCACGCATATAATAATTTTCTTCTAAAGATAATTGTTCTGACAATTATGCTAAATCTATGAGTGAACTATTTAATACCAATTTTGTAAACAAGTTAACAAGATACGTGCACGGTGTCATTTGATGTTCTGAGCATAATTGAATGTTATTACTAAAGATATTATGTTATTATTTTAAACAGTCTATCCATCTGCACGTCTTCCACCAATAACCCTATAAAACGGCATATTCGTACACAGACCCGATAGGGGCATGTACTATTACAAGGACAACTAGCGATCGGTTTGAAGAATTGATGAAATTGATGATCGTTAATGATCGTTTCACAGATTTATAAGCTCAACACTCCTGTATCTTGTCAGTCAAGTTTTAGCAAAAATATAAGTGTCGGGACAATATCAATTGTATTTATATATATAATAAATTATAAAATGTCGTAAAATAAAGTTAACCAAACACAATCAGTGTTCCTTATAGCAATAGCCAAAATTGCAACGCTAGATGTGTTCTGTTAACAAAGATTTAACAAGATACACAATGTTCGTTTTTGTTTTTGTGGAACAATATAGTTAACACATGTTCATGTACCAAGTTAGTGTCCATGTGTCGTATGAATAGATATCGTTGCGGAAACCTAAAATGGAATATATTGTGCCACCAAAAAAATAAAAACTAGCAGTTGAATGTTCCTACAAAAGCTAAGGTCTGGTACTTTAATAAAACAATTGTCCCGAAAAATCGACCTCGGGCAGATTGGCCTATTTATTGTCTGCTCAATATCTTATGGCAAAATTTCAGTGAATTTAATCTATAATTCACTGTGACGAAGTGAGCAGTAGTAGTATCATTTGTATTGATTTCATTAATCTCACGTTACTTATTTCCGTAGCCAATGGATTATCTTTTCATCATATTATACCTTTCCATATGTCACATAGTTAGTGACGTTCAGTATACGTATATTTTCCAGTGAACGGTAAGTATATAGTCCGCTGTAGTAGATTATTGAACTGAGAAGGAAAGTGTTCCGCAATTGGGTTAATCAACAGGAAAACATTCTTCCGCTTGCCAGGTACAGATGGGCGGCCGCCTAAGTGCTTGACTTTCGCGTACTTAAACGTGCTATTTCGCAAACGTTTGGCAAAACACTAATCCGGTGTGCTTTATGCAAGCCAGTGAACCACATTATTTCGTCAATAGTTATGATAATCAAATTTCACAAAACGTACACATTCTTATTATTAGTCGTAACGTGCATCTGTTTGCAAAACAATGACATTGTGTTTGACAATAAGTTTTGTGCCACATTGATGATGGCTGGAATGAAGTCGACGCCATTTTGAATTAGTTTGGTTAGTTATCTTTACAGGAACGTAAAACTCCTAATTGTTTGCTTTTCACACCCAATTTGTCATCCCCACTTTCTTAAGAGCAATAGTCAGTATTTCAATATTTAATAGTTTCATGGCGTAAAAAGTCAACGAAAGACTCTCACAGTTAAACATTTTAAAGACATAATTATACTGACTTACTATGTTGAACCAAATTAACCATATACGTATTAGATTGATTAGAACACAATCTCACGAATTATCAATGCACCAATACTGAATGTTTTGAAATGAAAGGATCACATGACTAAACTTATTAAGTTACATGAGACTACGTTTTGAAAAATGGAAACTGACCTACCTACGCACCAACCTCGCTCTTATTTGGACATAAACATCAGTCCCTAATTGCGCACTCCTATGATCATATGATTAAACAAAATTAATTGCCTGAGACTGCTTTCTGTAAATGTGCCCATTGACCTATATACGCACCAACCGCGCTCTCAATTGGACCTAAATATAAGTCCCTAATTGCGCACTTCTGCCCCGGGCAAGTTTTGTCACTATTTAATCGTAAATTCCACTCCACTTTATTTTACTCATTTGGAAAATTTGGAAGTATTTGTTACTTTCTCCAGCTCCCTTTATCAGGTTGATATTGGTACACTATAAGCAGGCTTTTTTTACTACTGTATACATGAAGACAATTGTTAATAAGAAGTATTTTTGAAATTATCTAAATAAAATAAAACTAAGAAATGATCATCTGTTTAGTAAATGTATTTCTGTTTGATAACAGATCGTGTTTTTTTATAATAAATATTGAAATCGACTCGATTTTTTGGTCTGTTTATGTTTGCAATTTATTTATTCTGACATCTTTTCGGAATAGGATGATAACTGAAATATGACATTAAATAACAAGTACAAATACTGTTTTTGGTGCATTATGCAACTTTAATACATTTACATTTTCTTGTAAAGAAACGGGGGTCACCATGCGTTTTCTACAGATGCACAACTGTAAAAGCAGAAAACAATCTCAACGAAACCAGATCCTATACATGTTGCATGTATATATCACATAATTAAGAAAACAACAAATTGTGATTAGGAAGATTTTCAAACTAGAAATAGTGTATAATTTGCCGTTTGAGCATCCAAACAGCTTTCAATAATTAACCGTTTGACGCGTTCATGTCTTCGGCTTCATACTATCGTTTTATATTAGATTAGATTCATTAGTTACTTGTGAATAAATGGCGTACCAATATATCCTTAGCTTGTAAATCCGTATAACTTTGTTCGGAACTGCCAAATAGTAACTTCATTTACGATTCTTTCCATAACCTAATAGAGTCGCTAACCCTTTACGGAATGACATCGGGTCTAAAACTAAACAAAAGTAAATGAACTGTGCTACGAGTAGGTAAATTAAAACAAAGTAATGTCCAATATACAAAAGAAATGAAATTTAATTGGACATCCGATGAAGCCACAACGTNAAAAACTGCTTGAAAACATGGCAACACCGTAAACTTACACTTATCGGAAAAAAACACAGTGTTGAAAACGTTTGCACTCCCTAAATTAGTGTATGTACTAACAATTCTCCCAAATCAACCAAACGATATTATTAACGATATAAAATCAGCAATATTTAATTTCATATGGGACGGTAAACCTGGTAAAATTAAACGAACTCAGTTAATTCAATCAGTAGCAAATGGAGGTATCCAATTAACAGACATTGACTCATTCTTGAATTCTGAATCAGTCAAATGCAGCTGGGTTAAAAGATATCTAGATAATACCAATACGAATAAATGGAAATTATTCTACCAAAAAAATCTAAAAAATATGGTGATTCCTTACTTTTTGAATGTAACATCAGCAATAATATTTTACATGAAATTGCAAACGAAAACATATTTTTATCTAGTGTTCTATCGGCATGGAGTAATGTTACTCATAATCTAGAAACCCAATCAATACAAATATGTTTATAGAATCATAGCTACAAATAAATATCTTTTTAAATGCAACCTATCCAACACAAATCTATGTGATATATGCGGCGAACATATTGAAACAATAGAACACATTTTCTGGGATTGTAAACATATTCAAACTCTATGGAACTAATTGACAACATTTCTAGAGAAACAACAATTAAAAGTAAACCTGTCTCTCTTTAATATCAGTTTCGGTGTAAATACTTTTAAAATACCAGAAATTAATAACACTGTGAACTACATTATTATATTAATGAAATATTTCATATTCAGCATGAAATACCAAAAACAAACACCTACTTTAAACTGTTTTCTAAATTATTTAAACCTAAAGATCCAAATTGAAAAAGAAATAGCCCTCAACAACGATACACTTCATATTTTTGAACATAAATGGAAACACATTAAACTATCATAATCTAGTCCAGTTGTTTATCTTCCCCACTTAATGCAACTCATCTATAGTTTTAAATTAGTATATATTAAAAAAAAACATCAATCACAAACAAAATAAAAAGCTAAAAGCAAAAAACCCACAAACCAACAATTGTTTAATCTTAAGAAAAACACATGGTCAAAAAAATATATAAATACTAGCATATCTTGTATAATATGTTTGACAATATTATTGCTGCATGATATTACTTTGTTCTTGCTTATGCACATGTTTACATTATATGTTTTATATTGAATAAAAAAAACA
>VMBQ01000072.1:0-20350 GCA_007657795.1 Dreissena rostriformis | reverse complement strand
CCTAAAACGAAAAAAAAAAAAAAAAAAAAAAAAAAACTTCAATAGGACCAAGTCTAGCATTCTAATCAATATCTCTTCTTTAACGCACATTCAAGGAACATATTGTTTTATTACTCCAATCGGGATGACACTGGTCAGGTTAACCAGCGTTCAGGTTTTGTCTGGTACGACTTCCTATTAAAAAGTATTCTTTGGTAGGAGAAGCACGTACGATCATTTATAAACATTAAGAACGGTGCATTGGACGGCCATACACTTTGCAAACGAGGTTGGGTCTGAGAACTTCGATTTGGACTTTAAAATTATGTAATGTTAAGGCCTAGCTTTTGACATTTGTAGCATGCGTAAAACGTAGTCATAGAGTTTGTATATCAAACTCAACCACGAATCCGGGTCATTGTTTTTTATTCAACTATTGAAAAATGCAATATTAAATAAATACCTTAACTGCTGTTCAATCATATAGTGTTCTCAATCAGACATATAGTTCAATATGATTTTAGCAGTGAAAATGAAAGTTCGTTAAGTTCTCCAAAAATGTCAGACTTTAACTTAAGCAAACGCGTCAAAAACAGTTTAGCACATATTCACTCCATTAACAAAATCATGAAGCGAGAAAGTGAGATTGAGCATAATAAAAATACAATTACGTCAATTTATTTATAAAAAACACACGCAGAGAGCAGACTGCAGTCTGATAATAGACAGTTGGATTCGATTGTGTTAACTGTAGACATTAAAAAAACATATTTAATTACACGAATGATAAATTATGACAGCCAGTGGAATTGGTAATAAGAGAGTCTGTTGTCGACTTTTTGCGCCATGAATTTATTAAATATTGAAATACTGACGATTATTCTTAAGAACGTTGGGATCACACATAGGGTGTGAATAGCAAACATTTAAGAGTTGCATTTTGAATTTGAGTTTCTGTGAAGATATCTTACAAAAATAGTTCAACGTGGCCTACTTTATTCCAGGCATTCGGCGAATCATCAATATGGCGGAATACGTATTGTCAAAAACAATGTCATTGTTTGCAAAGAAATGCACATTACTGGTAATAATAAGAATATTTACGTTTTTTGCAATTGTATAATTATAACAATTGACGTTATAATGTGCTTCACTTGATTGCATAATGCAAAACGGATCAATCAAAGCATTTAGGCGGCCGACCATTTGTGCCTGGCTAGCGGAATCATGTTTTCCTGTTTATTAACCCAATAGCGGAACACGTTCTCACTCAGTTCAGTTATCTACTACAGCGGACAATATACTTACCGTACACAGTAAAATGTACGTACGCTGAATGTCACTAACTATGTTACATATGGAAAGGTATACTAGGGTGCAAAGATAATCCATTGGCTGCGGAAATGCGTAACGTGGGATTTATGAAATCAATAAAAATGCTACTGTTACTGCGTACTACGTCATATTGAATTTCAGTAAATTCACTGAAATCATGCCATGAGATATTGAGCAGACAATAGACCATTCTCCCCGATGGCGAATTTAAGGGACTTTGTTTCTATGGAAGTACCAGACCAAAGCATTAGTTTGCACAATACGTGTCGTCAAAATTCACATATCCACAACAAGTGACATATATATTTGCATGCAAAAAAGCAGAAAGTAAGTTTGTGGAGTTAATGCTTTTATTTTAATGATTGATAAAAGATAGACAATATTGAACTAAAATATATTAGTCAATTGATTTGAGAATTGCTTTGGTTTACAACAATGTTTTTATTCTAGGAGCAATTATGTGTTTAATAATTGTAAATACAACATGTTTGTATAATTGTAATGCTTGTGCACTTAATTCCACTGGGGTCGTTTGTAAAACATCGTGTGCTAGTTCATTATGGTTGTTGTCATGTCGTTGTCATACTTGCAGAAATGTTTGACGATTTAGGACTTTGATTTTAGTTATAAAAATAAGTGATGACATACTGTCAATATAATTGTAATTGTTATTACCACGATTTAAGTGCATGCATGCTTATACTGCACTTTTTTTAACATTATGCTAATTTTGTTTGTTTTATGTTTTATCTTTACAATTTAAATGATATGAGTCGCACGATAGAAGTGTAGATAATTGCGAGTCCTGGTCAACTTATTCCTTGGATTTATAACTATTTCCTCAATGCCTTATCTAGTACATCGGTGGTTGCACAGACATTGTTACTATTTTTGATTATAGCATTTAGCAACAGATCAACGATTTAAAACTAAAACCATAATGATACAATAACAATCTAAAACCTGTACCTCCTAAAGATTTAGTGTTCAATTCCTCTTTAACTACAGGGCGAACCTCGCTAAAAATTTTACAGTTGAATGACCTTGACGTATAGATAATATTTAAAGATGAAATTTCGGCTGCGACAAGTTTGGGCATGATTTTAGTCCTTTTTCTGTTTTTTCCTGTCCTTAGGTTTGTGTGTGCAACTTCTCTTTAACTACTGTTGCAAACTTTTACAGTCAAATGACCTTAATGTGTGGATGTCTGTAAAGGAGAAACTTGAGCTGCGATGATTTTTGGAATGAGAATGGCCCTTTATCTGATTTTTCACGATAGAAAATATAGTCCCAAAATTATATGTTTTTAACTCTTCTTTAACTTCTTAAGGAATTTCGCTACAAATGAAATACCTCAATGTGAAGGTGATCTTAAAAAAAGCCATTTTGGTTGCATCAAGTTTGGCAAAAATAAATAATCGCTGTGTATGTTTTTCCAGTACTGAATTTTTAGTCCAAGATTTCTAACTCCTCTTTAAATACTGGGTGGATCTCGCTAAAACTTTCACATTTGAATGACCCTTATGTTTAAATGACGGTTAAGAGCGGACATTTGGCTGCGAACAGCTGTGGCATTATCATGGCACATTGTCAAGTTTCCACTACATAATATACAGTTCCAAAATTGTGTGTTTTCATATCGTTTGTTACTACTTAGCGAACCTTGTTCTGTCACAGGTAAATGACTAGTATGGGTAGATAATCGTAGAAACAGAAATGTTGGCTGCGACAAACTTTGGCAGAAATATGCCATTTTTGTCCGAAATAGCTTTCCGGATGTTTTGCTTAACCTCTTACAGCTGAATGACCTTTATGTGTTGATGATCGTTAAGAAAGAAAGTGTTTTTAATGTACCAGGTGTGTCTGACATATAGTCCTTTGCATTTTTGTAGAATATATCGTGGTTTATTCTGTGTCAAAACATCTGTTGATGGGCCATTTATTCTACACATACAGCATTTGTGTCAAGGGATGTATTCCAAAGTCAAACCAATCTATAAAGAACACAAAGGCTTAAAGTAAAGCTTTTGCAAGATTGATCTTTTGCGTTTTGCCATGTCTTTTGCCTTGAAGAACAAGTTGTTCGTGAGATGTAGTGACGGCACATTGTGACGATGAAAACGAAGACCTTAAACATATAAACACAAGCGTAACTTTTCCAGACACTTATAGTTATCCTTAAACTTGACTGACATGATATATGTGAAACAATAATTTACGATTATGTACTTCATCAATCATTCAAACTGATTCCAATGTATCATTGCAAAAGTACATGCCTCCGATTGGGTCTTTTTTTTACTGTTTACGAGTATGGCGAATGAAAGTGACATTGATAGAATATGTGCCGGTGCCAATTGTATAAATATGGATAGCTATTATCCAGCGGATAACTTTGGTTATTTTTAATTGTATGCTGTTTAAGAGTTATCCAATTGGCTACTGATGGATAGCTTGTGTCATTATATTGACTTAGTATTAGTCATAACATAAAATTATGAAACCGCGCAGTTTACATTGAAAAACGTAAATTTACATAGGACCAGAAAATACTATGCGCATCATTCTCATTGCATTTCAAATATGTTCAAATATAGATGTTGTAAAGCCGAAAGTCCAAAATATGTTAATCCAAATCTATCATCTCTAAGTTACTTCGGTATCTTACATGTTTTGTAAACAGCAAATATGACTTGCACTGAGAGGTATTTCTATGCGTCTTGTTTGATAATATAGTGTTTGTAGTGGTAAGTAGTTTCAAACAATAAATTGTGTAGTCATATGGTAAACCGCAAGAATCCTTAATTATTATACTATACAACCTGATGCAATATGGTTTGTTGCATGTTTGCATAATATGACTGGAACCAGAATATATTGGGACCTGTAATAAAGTGTTTTCCTGGATAAAATCCACATGTTAAGAGCAAAAAAAAAATGATCTTATTTATACATCGATTTATTCCATTGAGCTTATTGGAATTGCTATGCGCATTGTTAACAATATATTCATATAATTTAGGCATTCCATTGAATGTGTATACACTTTTCAGCTACACCAAAAGAGTATATGTACAATACATGTATACAAAACGGCTTTAACATGTCAATTGTAGTCACCGGCCAATCACCGCTTTCGGAACATGAAAAAGTAAAATAAAAATGGCCAAGTATTGATATGCATATTACCAATGAATTCTGATTGATATTTTAACTTAATAGACGTCGGAAAAAAGTCTTTGTATGTTATCTCAGGAAACGGTCTGGTCTCGTTGCAAAACGTACTTAACATAAATTCATGACGTTAAACCTTAATGAACGGCGACTGCGGTAATAATGGATAGTCTGCGCGAACAGCTGGAAACATGTATCTAAAAATAACTTATATCAGAATTTCAAAATGTCCGCGGAAATTGAGTAAGAGAACCTTCCATTACGATCGCAATTTATTTTTTATTTGAAACGCACGAACGAGTTTCTTAAAATAACAGGAACTTGGACCACAATAACTCAATATATAGAAAATATCAGGTTACTGCCTGATATTTGTGTTATATATCAGGCGAGGCTTAAAATAAAATAAAGGCGAGGCCTTTTTTAGTTGTGTCGAGCCTGATATATCACAAAAAGATCACGTAGTAATCTGTTTTTCTGTTTATAATACGCCTAGTCTTAGTCCCAATTGTAAAGAAATAATAAAAAACAAGTTCAATATAACGCTGCATGTTTAGCGGGAACGAATACGATCTTTGACGTTTAACTTGTTAATAATGACGTCACGAGCACGTACACTTAATATTTGTAAAATATGTTTTCGCTGACATTTTGCTTTTTGTATCTAAAAAATATAACATCTTGGTATACATTTGTTTGTTTTGTTAAATCTGATTTTATTTTACTAAAAATGATGACTTAATAGTTCAATTCGAGTAAAATGACTTACATACAAGCATCGACTGATACTGATGCTGTTGGTTTTGCACTCTGTGGATTTAATGTAATACATTTTGGTATCAAATTGCTTGTTTTGGTGAATCGAATTCTTTTTTTTATTTAAAATATTACTGTTTTATTAAGTCTAAGTAGTATGACACATCGACTGATATAATAACTTCCTGTTGAACATGATATTACAAAAAATATACCATGCAGCGTTATATCAGGCAGATATCAATGCAGCGGTATGATAAATTATTGCCTTGCCAGCTTGCTTTAACTAAGAGGATTGGCATTATGATCAACTACATTGAAGCTTAAAGACGTCCTTACAACCAAGGGAGAGGTTTATAAGAACATAAAGTACACGAACTACATCGCACAATCGTTTTTCAAAGTGCTAAAATACCAGCTGAGTTTTTTTTTAATATAAATTTAATTATAAACAACATATTCGCATATAACAATTATCAACGCAAACATAAGTATCTATTTTGAAGGCATAATAGGAACAACGTTCCATGTGTAAATGCAAACAGATTTTTGTCAGATCACCTTATAATACAAATAATGTTCGATATTGTTTTTGTAAAATAAAACTTGTGTTGATAAAACGGTTATTATTAGCTCGGCTGTTTTCGAAGAAAACCCGAGGTATTGTCATTGCCAGCTCGTCCGCCGTCCGCCGCACGCGTTTTCCAAAAACCTTAACATTGGCTCTAAAATCAAAGTGCTTCCACCTACAACTTTGAAACTTCATATGTAGATGAACCTTGATGAGTTCGACACGCCACACTCATTTTTGAGTCACAAGGTCAAAGGTCAAGGTCACTGTGACATCTAATTTATTCAAAACCGCACCCACAGCCGAGCGTTTGCACCCGCTATGTAGTGCTCTTGTTCATTTTCATAACAGTCCTTCATGCAATTTTTAAACATTATCAGTCCTGCATAATGATGAGAATATGTATACGTTTATAAGTGTATACGACCTGAATTGCGTCGTAAGTTGAGCACAATAAACGTGTTGAATTCAGAAATAAATGAATTTTAAGTTTTTGTTATGGTGGTTATAATGAACGTTTTTGAGGATGGTTTTTAAACGAAATCCGGAGCGACCAACACACACCCAAATAAAGAACACTTTCTGTTAAGTATTTCGAAAAAAAAACATAAATCGTCTAAGTACTAAATTTGATAAATAAGAACTTTATAAATATACGAATCTCCCCTTATAGGAGATATTGCTTCGGCTTTATGCTGAGCACTCAGCGAATCATAAATGCGTCGACAAACTAATTTGTTTGATGCAGTGACTTTATGCGGCATGACTGGATTGCATGATACATAACGGATTGGTGTTCAATAACGTTTACTAGATCGCATGAACTCAGAAATCAAGCCGCGTATTAGATGCATGCTCTAAGCCAGTCACACATCTGTGCATTGCAAGCGGGCGAATAGTTTCCAGTGGATAAACATAATTCTCTCACTAGATCCATATATACACTATGTTAGCGTATAATTCATTTGTCTTATGTGGCAAACATCACTCAATCGTTCAATGAACAATTCTTTACCGTACTCTGGCAAATAGACGTATACTGAATGTTATCAACTATGTGGCATATGATAAGATATTATACGACACATATTAAATTCATCGTAAAATTGGCTAAGGAAAAGTCGTTACGTCTGTTTATGGGATTTTCGAAATCAATTCAAAAGGCTACTGCTGGTGGTAACTACGTCACGATGTATTTCAGGGTTAATTCACCAAAATAACTCTTCTCCCCGCTAGAACGAATACAATCATATTTTATGACGTGCCAGACCTAAGCTTTCGTTTACACAATGATTATGTCGATAACTTACACACATTCATATTATGCGACAGTATATGTGCATGCACAAAATGCAATTATGTTCGAAAACGAAAGTGTATGAGATTTTTTTGTTTAATTAAAATGGTTGATAAGTGAAGGCAAGCTTGAATTTATATATACATGTTACATAAAATACGGAGTTTTACATTCCGGTAGTGCCTATTAAGACTTTGGAACAACAAAGGGAAGGTGTGCTTTGAATATCCTGTTGTAATGACAAATGAATAAGTTTCAGAAAGATTTGGTCTTTAAAGCTATTTTTTATGACAGCTTGTCTCGGCTTTAAATCCAAACTCTTTTGTTTCTCTTAATTGTCATAAAACGAAACGAAATAGTGGCTCTGACCATGTTCCATAATTTCCTTATGATGAATGGAGCGATTTACCCAGACCAATAATTTTTTTAAATACCGGGGAAAAATGATGCATTTTCCAGCAACACTCCTGAAATGTCAACCGCAGATAGAATATCCTGTAGTAATGAAAAATGAATGAGTTTCAAAAAGATTTGGTCTTTTAAGCTATTTTTGATGGCAGCTTATCTCGGCCTTANCGCCTGGTCTTAGTCCCCATTTTAAAGAAATAATAAAAAATAAGTTCGATATAACGCTGCATGTTTAGCGGGAATGAATAGGATCTTAATGACGTCACGAGCACGTGCGCTTAATATTCGTAAAATATGTTTTTCGCTGACATTTTGCTTTTTGTATCTAAAAAATATTACATCTTGGTATCAAGTTGTTTGTTTTGTTAAATCTGATTTTATTTTACTAAAAATGATGACTTAATAGTTCAATTCGAGTAAAATGACTTACATACAAGCATCGACTGATACTCAACTTCCTGTTGAATATGACGTCATCAAGATTTACACATTCATTTTTAATACTAGGAAAATACTTTTTTGCTGTTGGTTTTCCACTCTGTGGATTTAATGTAATACATCTTGGTATCAAATTGCTTGTTTTGATGAATCGGAGTCATTTTTACAATAAAATATTACTGTTTTATTAAGTCTAAGTAGTATGACACATCGACTGATATAATAACTTCCTGTTGAACATGATATAAAAAAATATATCATGCAGCGTTATGACAGGCAGATATCAATGCAGCGGTATGATAAATTATTGCCTTGCCAGCTTGTTTTAACTAAGAGGATTGGCATTATGATCAACTACATTGCAGCTTAAAGACGTCCTTACAACCAAGGGAGAGTTTTATAAGAACATAAAGTACACGAACTACATCGCACAATCGTTTTTCAAAGTGCTAAAATACCAGCTGAGTTTTTTTTTTTTAAATATAAATTTAATTATAAATAACGTATTCGCATATAACAATTATCAACGCAAACATAAGTATCTATTTTGAAGGCATAATAGGAACAAGGTTCCATGTGTAAATGCAAACAGATTTTTGTCAGATCACCTTATAATACAAATAATGTTAGATATTGTTTTTGTAAAATAAAACTTGTGTTGATAAAACGATTATTATTAGCTCGGCTGCTTTCGAAGAAAACCCGAGTAATTGTCATTGCCAGCTCGTCCGCCGCCCGCCGGCCGCGTTGTCCGGAAACCTTAACATTGGCTCTAAAATAAAAGTGCTTCCACCTACAACTTTGAAACTTCATATGTAAATGCACCTTGATAAGTTCTACACACCCCGATCATTTTTGGGTCACAAGGTCATAGGTCAAGGTCACTGTGACCTCTAATTTATTCAAAACCGCACCCACAGCCGAGCGTTGGCACCCGCTATGCGGTGCTCTTGTTCATTTTCATAACAGTCCATTTAATGGAATTATTAAACATAATCAGTCCTGCATAATGATGAGTATATGTATACGTTTATAAGTGTATACGACCTGAAAGGCGTCGTAAGTTGAACACAATAAACGTGTTGAATTCAGAAATAAATGAATTTTAAGTGTTTTTTATGGTGGGTATAATAAACGTTTTTGAGGGTGGTTTTTAACCGAAATCCGGAGCGACCAACACACACCCAAATAAAGAACACTTTCTGTGAAGTATTTCGAAAAAAACATAAATCGTCTGTTTACTAAATTTGATAAATAAGAACTTTATAAATTTACAAATCTCCCCTTATTGGAGATATTGCATCGGCTTTATGCTAAGCATTCAGCGAATCATAAATGCGTCGACAAACTAATTTGTTTGATGCAGTGACTTAATGCGGCAATTATATGACTGGATTGCATGATACATAACGGATTTGTGTTCAATAACGTTTACTAGTTCGCATGAACGCAGAAATCAAGCCGCGTATTAGATGCATGCTCTAAGCCAGTCACACATCTGTGCATTGCAAGCGGGCGCATAGTTTCCAGTGAAACATTCATATTATGCGACAGTATATGTGCATGCACAAAAAGCAATTATGTTCGAAAACGAAAGTGTATGAGATTTTTTTGTTTAATTAAAATGGTTGATAAGTGAAGGCAAGCTTGAGTTAATATAAACCTGTTACATAAAATACGGAGTTTTACATTCCGGTAGTGCCTATAAAGACTTTGGAACAACAAAGGGAAGGTGTGCTTTGAATATCCTGTAGTAATGAAAAATGAATGAGTTTCAGAAAGATTTGGTCGTTTAAGCTAGTTTTTATGACAGCTTGTCTCGGCTTTAAATCCAAACTCTTTTGTTTCTCGGAATTGTCATACAACGAAACGAAATAGTGGCTCTGACCATATTTCATAATTCCCATATGATGAATGGAGCGATTTACCCATACCAATAATTGTTTTAAATACCGGGGAAGAATGATGCATTTTCCAACATTCCTGAAATGTCAACCGCAGATAGAAACGTGAGGTTTCAGCGATCGAAAACTTGTTAACATTGACAATCTACTGAACATATGTTCGCTAAACAAACTGGCTTTTTCTTTCCGTGTTTACCGAATTTGGAGTGTGCATTTTCAGAATCGCGCCTGCTGGAAACTCCGCTCCTTCCGATGCCCCCAGTTATCATCGGATATACAAGAAGTACATTATTCTCGATGTTTGCCGTCTGTCATAGTTGTATTTATCCAATAAGAACATAAATACAAAGCACCTCAGCAATCTATAATTTGCATCTATATCTACGAATCAGGGCGCCTTGCAGCTGCACCTTTTCAATGCTGTTTGATGTCATTAGTGAGTTGATGGGGTAGACATAGGATCTTCACACAAGCAAAATCGTCGATTTGCTTTTCAAAAACTATATCATATCACAACTGATAAAGATCATCACGTTTCCAAATAGGTTGTGACTGTTTGTTTCAGATCATTTATATATGAGCTAATCTTTTTAAATCGCACTTCATAATACGATTTTAAATGGGCCGTGATATGTTGGAAAATACATATAACACCTAGTGCCCATTAGGTCCTCTTTGTGTTTATAAACTTCCGGTTCTTAGCGCCACCTCGGAAGTATCATTGACTCTATTATTGATGCATCTTCGAAATGAGGGCGCCAATTAATTAAGGCATTGTTGTACCTTTTCAGCTTGCTAGGTAGAGCGACAGAGAGCATGCACGAGTGATTATTTGATAAATAGTATTGCTAATGAACAACATTGTGATGCTTTGATTGGTGAGGTTTGTATTTACATAGGCCACGCTTACAATGACATGTAATTGTATACCCAAATGATTTACCCCAAACATGAACAAATCTTATGTGCAAGCATGAACTTATAATGATACCTTAAATAATGGTCTCCTTTTTGAAAAAGGATTACAATTCGATTAGGCCTATTGCTGCTATGTTAACAGTGTCTAAGTTTATTCACTGAGGTCGGGTAATAACCAAATCTGCATCCGCAACTGTCGTGTTAGATGCAAACCATAACATTAAACTAAGGACGTTATGTTAGAATGATTAACGATTGCGGTAGTATTGCTGGATCATCTATACTAGAAGCCAGCATAAGCATTTTAAAGTAACTATTAGCTAGTAGCTATTTGGAATTTTGATCTGACCCTTGGGTCAAAAGTTATGGGTAAATAAATGGGTAAAATAGCACAAAACTCATTTTTCTAACAACATGCAACGCACATGATAATAACTTTTGACCCAGGGGTCAGATCAAAATTCCAAAAAGTGCACCATATTACATATGCTCATAGCTACCATGTGTGTAAGTTTCAAGGCTCTAGTGCTTATAGTGTAGGAGAAGATAGCGGCCGATTGGGGTTGTGGTGGGGCCCAAAACTTTGTTTTAACATAACTTATTCATTTATTCACCAATTGAGTTAAAATTAATACTGAATATCTCTTATGACAATACGGTCCATCTCGACCATCCATGCCCACATTACCAACGCCATTGATACAGGTAAAGGCAGCTTGGTTCCCGTCCTCTTTCAAATTTATCGACAGGTCCACGGGTACTACTTCCTCATACCCCCAATTATAATTAAGTTAAACTATAATAACATGATACAATTACAGTACAGTGACTTTGTCGAACGTTTGAGTCTATGTCATAAAATCGCCTCAATGATTGACGTTGTTACAGCGTTATTACGGAAACGCTCGAAGACGGCGTACAATTAGCACCCTTAATAACACGGATTTCAACTTTTTCAAATTTAATGCCCTACGGCGCTCAAGCGACGTCCAAGTGAGAACGCCCTCGTATCGCCCCAAGGACGTAGTTCTAGCGTACAAGAGTAGCCGTGAAAACGAATCAAATTTATTCGTAGACGCATAGCTTCTCTGCGACGACCATAAAACATTTCCAGTATTTTGATTACGTTTTATCAAGGTTTCCATTTATATCCATGGCGTTTCACCCGCGTTCTTCTAAGCGCGTTCCTTTGCTATAATTATCTCTAGTACAAAAACCATTTTTTTAAGTATACAATCTTTATTGTCTTTAAGGACAGCAGAATATAAATGAATATACTGTGACGAAATTTATCACGTTCTGCTATTGGAAACCTTGACTCCATCATGGGGTTTGACTTCGGGCTACCAGCAAATATTTTGTGTCTTATTGTGAAGGAAATTTGTAAGGAGATAGTAATATGCCTCACTTAGGCAGGATAAAGCGGCAAATGACCACGAGCGATGCTGGAATTTCTCTGATGCGTGCAGCGTACTTGATGGAAAGCACACATTTATAAGGAAATAAGACAGCTAGCCTAATTTAGTAGCTTTATCACAAGTAATAGAAATTGTTCTCTGTTGTATAAACGGGACTTGTAGAAAAAACGTTTTTTTTGAGATTATGGATATATGTCGAATATAATGATTTACAATGATTTACAACTAAAAGAGTGCCTATCTGATAGATCAATCGCCTTATAGAACCGGCACCACTACCGCATGATGACAAGGTTATCCCAAATTTTCTCCATTGCGACGCTGCTTTTTGTTGGACTTGTCAAGATATTCGAAGACATTAAAAGAATAAAACATGTAGTACATATAATAAGTTCACACATAAGTGGCAGATAGTGTAAATCACGATTCCATTAAAGAAGACACAAAAGGTAAATCTTGGCGTTTCAAACTTCTGTTATAGACTTGTTTATGAAACATGTTTCCCATGTTGTATTGCTGCTTAACTACTCATTTATAATTTGAATGGCTTAAAAACATGAGCAAGTCGGTATGGCTTGTAATAAGGTTAAGACTAAACTTCGTAAATAATATTATATTTCCTTAACACTAAACTTATAGTATCTGAAATGTCAAAGTATTGTGTGCGGCTTTTTTGTGTATAAATGTTTACACTGATTTGGAAAGCTAGCACTAATCATATTACTAAGTATCAGTCCGTGCAGATCATGGCGCAAGAAAGGTATCGAGTTGGTGAATATCATTTCTGAGCACCACTTGTTTTCATTTACTAGATTCAACGCATTATGTCGAATATTGAAAAGATTAGGTCATCATCCGATAAAATTACCAACTAATGGTGGTAACATATATTAAGTCCACGTATTTAGATAAATTGATTGCGGCTTGCTTAAGTACTTAGTCGTATTTGGTGTAGTGGATAGCTACCATTCATTAAGTATATCAAGTTTAACGACCACACAATACATTTTTCGGCTATCATTCCAAAAACAATTTACTTATGTAACTACCTATCAACATGCAGAATGATACAGCTTAATGGGGTATTGGGTGTCAACATATTATAAATCACTAATATTCTGCGATGAGACCATTCGATATCAACGTGGAAACTGCCATTTAAAAGTTGTACTTGTTTGTTATTTTTGGATTGTATTAATTCATCTTGGAAAGATGTATTAAAACCATAAACTAGATATCGACTTGTTCACTATGAGAGTATTTGACACCAACGGTCAAATAAAGTAATATAAAGAAGTGAAAAGCGTATAGCATGTTCGAATAAAAGGTTCATGTTCACCGTTTTTCAACATGACACATTTTAACGAATTGATAGTTTTAGAAAATGTCTGAATCATATTCTAACAATCCAAATTACAATCCTTACTAAGAACAAGATATATTCCATAACTGACAGTAGTCAATCGAAATCTGCCAAAAAATATAGCGTTTGCATCTGCCATTTCGTATAAAATACCGTCCAAATTCAAACTCCTGATGTAGTAATAGGGCGTTATCTTTTCAGCCCAGATGATCGCAGGGAAGGCGCAAGTTTTAACTATCTTTTTCCTTTTTTAAATAAATATTTAAATCTATTCAAAATATTTCAGTTTTTTTAATTTATATAATTACAGTTTGTCTAACATTATTTACAAACTCGGTCTTATAGAGATACTGCAAAGCAAATGGTAATGCAGACATTGGGTTAGATGTTTTTATTAGTTTAACAATGCCAATAAATAGGAAAATATTTGCCTTGACAGTACGTGTTAAGTACCGAAATGTCACTGTGACATTTTCCAATAATAGGAACCTTGTTGTGCAATTTCCTGTTAATTAGAGATGTCATCGAGAACAAGAATGAGATGTACGTCTGAGCTTCGTTAAGTCGTATTGTACCAAACTGATCTTGATGTCTTATGAATAAAGTACAAACAAATAATGTCGAATAAAGCATCATTATATTCGAACCGTGATTTTCGGAAATCACAAGAGACCTTTAAATGTGGCCTCACACGCCAGTTTACAATCCGTCGTAATTTATAATAAATCGGTCGTATAGATCATGTGTGAACGTCCTTTACACTAAAGAAGGTATAATTATGTTTTAAAATTTAATTGGAACACCTTTCCGCTTGCAATAAAACTGAAAAGATGATAGAGATTAAAAACAACACATTTACTTTCGCAATTAAAATTGTCCAGAAGCTTCTCTCGTATAAATCACTGTCTAACTTTGTTGTATGAGATCAACCGAGCGCTGCAATTGTGCAAGTGATTATTTGATATTTCAGTTATTTTATCTCATTGAAAGACGAATGCATTCCGCTTTCTAAAATAGGCTGTGTGCTAACGGATCAACGCTTATTTGTGTTTGACATAACATATAACAAACGGTAAATTGGCCAAAATGCGGATTTTCCGAACTTAAAAAAACACTGTGTGAGCATTCTTAATATTTGCGTAATACATACATTTTTCTTTTGCAATAGTTTTTCCATTTTGTGTGCTGTCAAACATTAATTTCAGTTCAAATCAAGCTCAACTGACCTAGAAGATATGCTAGCATTATTATATATGTACAGGTTTAAATTACTACAATGAAATGACGTCTGAGTTAAGAAACAAACTTTTCAGCTTTTAGAATTGTACTACTTCAATTTGATTATCTGTCAATTCGTCAGGTTTACATGTCTTTTTTACATGAAATATTGTCGATGATTGGTGACGTTTTTGGATACTTCACTAAAAATGTAAATCTTTTCATTCGTATTAGAAACATTATTACTGTGTAATAAAATAATGCTGAGTTTCAAAATAATTTCATTACATAACATTGAGGCCTATTTATTAAGTTTATAATATCCAATTATGAAATTGTCAATCACAAAAACAACAACATACATGTTTACGTGGGGTATTTTAACACCATGTAAACAACAATATATAATGTTATAAATTTAACAATATTTGATCTGAGTTTTTTTATCATAATCAATGATCGAGATAAAATACATGTTACTATTAACAACGCCAACATTTGTAACTATTGTGTATTTTTTCATGATCATTATCATTTACGTTTAAAAAAAATAATACCAAAAACCTTATTACCTATTTTGCATGTATAATTAAGATTAAAATTTAGGTAGTTAGCAATCAATAACACATATATTCGTACTGATTGTGAAAAACATATTGAAATGGACTTCATGTTGTTATCACATTTTTTGAATATAATTTAAGAATCAAAATAATGGTCGACTGTTTATACAATATCTTTTTGGATAAAGGGTATGGATAAAAATAATTTAAATATACTCTACGCCTGTGCGTTTCCGTGACTGAAATACACAAAATAATTCATACAGACGTCGTTTTCAATATAAACATTGAGCGAATCATCAAAGAGACGTCATAATTTTTGTTATACATAGTGTCAATAGTATGCTTATCAAAACAAGTTGGAGGCTATTAAAATTAAGTTAACTAAAATTACATGATACAATTTCAGTACAATGACTTGTTTTTATCGAACGTTTAAGAACGTGCTGTGTAATAACATCGCCACAATGAATGGCGTTGTTACAACGTTATTACGGAAATCCAGGACTCGATAGGATCGTTAAAGGGCGTAGTCGGAACGCTCGAAGACGGCGAACAATTAGCACCCTTAATAACACGGATTTGAACTTTTTCAACGTTAATGCCTTACGGCGCTCTAGCGACGTCTAAGTAAGAACGCCATCATATCGTCCCAAGGACGTAGTTCGTGCGTACAAGAGAAGCTGTAAAAACGAAGCAAATTTATTCGTCTGGCGACCATTTATTACCATGGCGTTCCCCGTGCGTTGTTCTAAGCGCGTCCCTTAGTTATAATTCTCTCTAGTACAAAAACCATTGTTTTAAGAGTACAATCTTTATTGTCTCTAAGGACACTAGAATATAAATATATACACTGTGACGAAATTTATCATGAACTGCTAATGGAGACCTTTACTCCATCATGTGGTTTGACTTCCGGCTACCAGCAAATGCTTTGTGTCTTATTGTTAAGAAAATCTGTAAGGAGATAGTAAAGTGCCTCACTATGGCAAGATAACGCGGCAGATGACCTCGAACGCTGCTGGAATTACTCAAATGCATGCAGTGTACTTGATGGAAAGCACACATATATAAGGAAATAAGACAACGAGCCTAATTTAGAAGCTTTATCACAAGTAACAGAAATCGTTGTCCGTTGTATAAACGGGACTTGTAGATAAAATTTGTTTAATGGACTCTGTTTTGGGGATATGGCTCTATGTCGAATAGTATGATTTACAATGATTTATAACTAAAATAGTGTCTATCTGATATATCAATCGCCTTATAAAATCGGCACCACTACCAGGCGTCTACGCATGACGACCAGATTATTTCAAAGTTTCTCTATTGCGACGATGCATTTGGTTGGACTTGTCAAGATTTATTGTACTTCGAAGAAATTAAAAGAATCACTTGAGTTACGAGTACATAGTATTTAAAAATTAATGTAAACTATGTCCCCGTTATCTTCTGTGAACCTTTCATGATCACATACGTATATGTAACAATAACAACAAGTATATTAGATACATCAAACGACATGAGACCAGGCTTTTCCATTGAAAACTGCCATGATACATCCAAAATAGCCTACTTAAAATTACACTTCATTAACACCAAAAAGCCAACGAAATATGCCCACGTCTTGTCGTATTGGTTAAATGATTTCAATTTTTTTTCATATATATCGTTTTTCACTTCAATGACATTTTTGTACTTAAACACAAATGCTTAAAAAACTTAATGTAGCGCACCCGTAATGATTTCTCGCGTTTTTTTTCTAAGATCGAAGAGCCTTTTTTATACCTGTTTACTTATGGATATTTTATTTTATTCTAATTTTAGCAGAAGCGAATGTGTTGGTGTCGTGGCCGAGTGGTTAAAGCTTTTGACTAGAAATCTTTTGGGATCTTCCCGCGCAGCTTCGAATCCTTCCGACACCGCATACTTTTTGCGACGAGTTTTATTTCTTTTCTAACGTAATTTGATTTAATAAAGCATATAAGCTATGTTTATTGTTAAATATGTTGCAATTTTTATGCACATTCTTCAATTTTTAAAATTAAAACAACGTTATGGCTAAATTGGGAGATTTACAGCTGAAAATACGAATCATGCATGTTGCATTTTTATTTCTATTTAAAAAAATAACGGTAAATCTGTCTATTTCTTTGTATTTTTGCTGTATATAGTGTATCTATAAACATTTAATTCAAAATATTACTTAAATGAAGATATTTTGAATTTTATGACACTCCAACCCAATTTCTACTTGGCTGCAACCACTTACATTTCATGGCGCTCTTCCATAGATAACAAGTTATAAAAAATAAATGTCTGTAAAATAATACTTATTTCATCTAGTTTAAACTTTGAACACCTTTACTGCATCTGTACACATCAACTGCATTCCCATATTTGGAAATCTGGATTAATTATGGAACTTCCATATACCCCAAGGGTGCGAATAAACCTGACAACAGCCGAGCGTGTGGTGGTTTTGAAAAATATCAGTATATTTTTTAAAAAGCACGGAAAGCCTACATAAAAATGTGCATGTAGTTCAGTGAAATGATGCTGATTAAGACAATAATACATTTTATTATATTTGGAAAGGTGCCCATTACGGGTGCGCTACCTTAATAAATAATAAATTAATAGTGAACAGTTCCTAATTAGAACATGCGAGGTCAAACGTACACAAATGGATTTCACAATGCACCAAAACGCACTCGAAGGACACACATTAAGGAAAACAAATACATTATATGTATGCAGTGCAATTTGTTTTTCTGAACTGTTCCGATTGTAATCAGTGGTGAACAAATGTGTTTAAAAAAAAGTCATGCTGCATCTTTATATCGGCATGTTTCAAAGTGTGTGCGAAAAACATCATTACATCATGAAAACTATAAACACTATCATTGTTTAAGGACACATGCTATAACATACATTAAGTGAGCCGGTAGGTAAGTGGGGGAAAGCTCGTATTAAACTATTTGTTAACTAACACCTAAGGTGCCTGCATAACAATTTAGTGTTGCTTTTGTGATTCTGATTTTTTTCAATTTAATTATGAATATAAATAACCAGTTTTAGTTCAAGTATTATCAATAAGGAATCTTCTTAAATCTTAAAATACTTAAAACGTTCAAGAAAACAAAAACAACATGAAAGTTATTTAAGAAGAATTCGCAACAAACTTGTGTGCTTTTAGTCATTCTTAATATCTTAAATGCGACAAAACATAGGCCTGACAGGCACATACAAAACCGTTGACTTAACAGGCACCCACAAAACATCGGTTAAACAGGCCCACGCGAATCCATTGGCTTAACAGGCACCCACAAAAACAATTGCTTAACATGCACACACAAAATCATCGGCTTAGCAGGCACACACAAAACCATTGGCTTTACAGGCATACACAAAACCAATGGCTTATCAAGCAAATCCAAAACAATTTGCCTAAACACACATTTAATAACATTGGTGTTCACATTCGATGCACTAAACAGAACATATAACCTTATTTCCAATAACGCCCTCAAAGAAAATGGCAATAACCTATCAATGCAGAGCTGTTACTCGTCGGCTTCTTTAAAGTGAAGAAAGTAAAGCGATCTCCCGTCAACANAAACTTGACAACAGCCGAGCGTGTGGTGGTTTTGAAAAATATCAGTATATTTTTTTAAAAAGCACGGAAAGCCTACCTAAAAATGTGCATGTAGTTCAGTGAAATGATGCTGATTAAGAAAATAATACATTATATTATATTTGGAAAGGTGCCCATTACGGGTGCGCTACCTTAATAAACAATAAATTAATAGTGAACAGTTCCAATGCGAGTTCAAACGTACACAAATGGATTTCACAATGCACCAAAACGCACTCGAAGAAAACACATTAAGGAAAACAAATACATTATATGTATGCAGTGCAATTTTTTTCCGAACTGTTCCTATTGTAATCAGTGGTGAACAAATGTGGTTTTAAAAAGTCATGCTGCATCTTTATATCGGCATGTTTCAAAGTGTGTGCGAAAAACATCATTACATCTTGAAAACTATAAACACTATCATTGTTTAAGGACACATGCTATAACATAAATTAAGTTAGCCGGTAGGTAAGTGGGGGAAAGCTCGTATTAAACTATTTGTTAACTAACGCCTAAGGTGCCTGCATAACAATTGAGAGTTGCTTTTGTGATTCTGATTTTTTTTCAATTTAATTATGAATATAAATAACCAGAATTAGTTCAAGTATTATCAATAAGGAATCTTCTTAAATCTTAAAATACTTAAAACGTTTGAGAAAACAAAAACAACATGAAAGTTATTTAAAAAGAATTCGCAACAAACTTGTGTGCTTTTAGTCATTCTTAATATCTTAAATGCGACAAAACATTGGCCTGACAGGCACACACAAAACCGTTGACTTAACAGGCACCCACAAAACATCAGTTAAACAGGCCCACGCGAAACCATTGGCTTAACAGGCACCCACAAAAACAATTGCTGAACATGCACACACAAAATCATCGGCTTAACAGGCACACACAAAACCATTGGCTTTACAGGCATACACAAAACCAATGGCTAATCAAGCAAATACAAAATAATTTGCCTAAACACACATTTAATAACATTGGTGTTCACTTTAGATGCACTAAACAGAACATATAACCTTATTTCCAATAACGTCCTCAGAGAAAATGGCAATAACCTATCAATGAAGAGCTGTTACTCGTCGGCTTCTTTAAAGTGAAGAAAGNACCTATCAATGCAGAGCTGTTACTCGTCGGCTTCTTTAAAGTGAAGAAAGTAAAGAGATCTTCCGTCAAAAGATTGAGAGTGTAATCTCACTTGTATTGATATTGGGAAAATAGTAAAAAAAAATATAAAAATGTTATTGTCTGAACACATTTGGCCATGAATTAAGTAAAGTTGGTACCTAAAGAACTGTAACCAGAGTTCCTGATTAACTGTGCCAATGTTTTACAATCTGTACTTGCGGTCTAGTACTC
>VMBQ01000071.1:431680-442810 GCA_007657795.1 Dreissena rostriformis | reverse complement strand
GACCCATACACTAAATTGTATGTAATGAAAACGTGCTTGCCAAGATTGGTTCTGTGGAATTTTAAGTCTAACAATCTTTTCGATATTGCTAAATGGAAGGACTGGGTAATTGTTCATGGTGTTTATTGTTATGTTTATTTTGGAACACATACACATTCGTTAAGTGTTTGATGTAAACCAGTGAGTGCATGTATAATTACAAAATAATGTAAATTAAATCGCTAAATTATTGTGGTTATCAAAATAATAAGTTGGAGCTAAAAACTAATGTTTACATTAAGATTAAACGAAGATAAGTTAGTCTTCCAAAGTCTACATTTCTAAACGGTAATTTATGTTTCGAGATTATGTTTTTAAATTGATCTTTATCAATAGACATATATCACAGTGATTGTAGAAAACCGTACGTTTCTCACGCAACGGTTTATCTCGGTCACTCATCGTTTTTGCGTTACAAAGGTAATTAAAAGGTTAAAATGACAAAAATGAACAAAGCTGTTCCATCATTTCTTTTTTTGTGTCAAAGATGAAGATAATCAATCAGCATTAAATTGAAAACCACATATGCGTTTTGTAGCTTTATATAACAGCACATAATTGATTACCAAATAATGAACCACTCTGTTTTCGACTTAAGCCGATACGTAATTGATTGAATAACACATCAACGATAGATTAAAGAAAGACTGTTTCATAACGGGGCGGCTAATTTATTTTAAGGTATGGAATCTGTACTGATTTCCCGCGAGAGCCTTTTTACCTGTTTACTTATGGATATCTATTTAAGCAGATACTAATGTGAAGTTGTCGTGTCCGAGTGGTTAAGGCGATAGACTAGATATACTTTGTGATCTTCCCGCGCAGGTTCGTATCCTGCCGACAACGCATACTTTTTGCGTCGCGTTTTATTTCTTTTCTAACGTAATGGCACATTTTTCAATTTTTAAAATTAAAACAACGTTATGGCTAAATTGGGTGATTTACTGCTGAAAATACGAATCATGCATGTTGCATTTTTATTTTTATTTAAAAAAGTCAACGGTTAATCTGTCTATTTCTTGGTATTTTTGCTGTATATAGTGTATCTATAAACCCTAAGTTCAAAATATTACTTAAAATTAAGCTATTTTGAATTTTATGACACTTTGTTTTTAACCAACCCAATTTTTACTTGGCTGAAACCACTTACATTTCATGGCGCTCTTCCATATATAACAAGTTATACAAAATACATGTCTGTAAAAGAATACTTATTTCATCTTGTTAAAACTTTAAACACCTTTACTGCATCTGTACACACCGACTGCATGCCCATATTTGGAAATCTGGATGAATTATGGAACTTTCATATACCCCAGGGGTGCAAAGAAACTGGACAAAAGCCGAGCGTGGGCGTTGTTTTGAAAATCAGTATATTTTTAGCTCCACTGACCAGAGGCCAGCGGGGCTTATGTCATGGTCCTGTGTCCGTCGTGCGTGCGTGCGTGCGTGCGTTAACTTTTTCTTTAAACAGCTTCTTCTCCTAAACTACAAGTCCAATTCTGATAAAACTTCACACAAATGTTCCTGGTGTGAACCTCTTTCAAATTTGTTCAAATTATGCCCCTGGGCCCTGGGGTCAAATTTGACCCCGCCCCGGGGGTCACACAAATGAACATATGCTTATATAAAGCCTATTTTGTGCAAACTTTAACAATCTTCTTGTCCATAACCGTAGGGCCTAGGGCTACCAAATTCGGTATGTATTGAAATCTAATAGCTCTCTACTTAGTTTGTCTAAATTAAGCCCCTGGGGTCAAATTTGACCCTGCCCCGGGGGTCACAAAAATGAACATACGCTTAAATAAGGCCTATTTTGTGCAAACTTTAAAAATCTTCTTGTCCATAACCGTATGGCATAGGGCTACCAAATTTGGTATGTAGTGACATCTAATAGTCCTCTACCAAGTTTGTTCAAATTAAGCCCCTGGGATCAAATTTGACCGTTCCACAGGGGTCACAAAATGAACATATGCTTATATAAAGCCTATTTTGTGCAAACTATACAAATCTTCTTGTCCATAACCGTAGGGCTACCAAATTCGGTATGTAGTGACATCTAATAGTTCTCTACTTAGTTTGTTCAAATCATGCCCCTGGGGCCAAATTTGACCCTGCCCCGGGGGTCACAAAAATGAACATACGCTTAAATAAGGCCTATTTTGTGCAAACTTTTAAAATCTTGTTGTCTATAACCGTATGGCATAGGGCTACCAAATTGGGTATGTAGTGACATCCAATAGTCCTCTACCAAGTGTGTACAAATTAAGCCCCTGGGATCAAATTTGACCGTTCCCCAGGGGTCACAAAATTGAACATATGCTTATATTGGGCCTATTTTGTGCAAACTTTAAAAATCATCTTGTCCATAACCATTGGGCCTATTTCTACCAAATTTGGTATGTATTAAAATCTTAAAGTTCTCAACCAATTTTTGTTGAAATTATGCCCTTTGGGTCAAATTTGACCCTGCCCCGGGGTCACAAAAATGAACATATGCTTAAATAAGGCCTATTTTGTGCAAACTTTAAAAAAAAAATCTTCTTGTTCATAATTATAGGCTACTCAATTTGGTATGTAGTGACATCTTATAGTCCTCTACCAAATTTATTCAAATTATTCCCCTGGGCTCCAATTTGATCCTGCCCCAGGGGTCACAAACCTGAACCCTCCCAACTTTAAGCGCTCAGTGGGACGAGGAAAAGAAAGAGAAAGTCACATGCTTGAGTACATTTCAACCCATGCGCATTGCACGTTTTTTTCGCATAAAAACAGTGGAGCGATACAGGGCCATCATGACCCACTTGTTTAAAAAAGCATGGAAAGCCTACATAAATTGTGCATGTAGTTCAGTGAAATTATGCTGATTAAGAAAATAATACATAAGGTGATATTTGGAAAGGTGCCCATGACAGGTGCGTTACCTTAAGTAAAACCGATTACAGCGTCGTGATTATCTATCATTCGTGTAGCGTTGCTAGATTATTTGATGAATACCGACCTCATATTTATAGGAGGAGCAGCCACGCTGCATCATATTGGGACATAATTTATGTTTGAAAATGAAAGCGATTGAAGACGTCGCTGTTTGCCGTCGCTCATGTAGCAAGTACATTTGTCAATCAGCCAATGACCTCGTGCTTAAAATGGACAACGGATAGCACGTATTGGCCGCTTCATACGATTGGCTCCCTCTAAATTGGCATGTCGTGACCTGAAATCTGAAATGCACTAGGCCTCAAAAAAGTTTTTATTAAATGCGAGACGCAGTGAATACTTGTTTATGTTTCATTATGCCCCCCCCCCCCTTCGAAAAAGAGGGGGTATATTGTTTGGCTGGATCGGTCTGTCGGGCGGTTGACCAGTTCGTTTCCGATCAATAAGTTTTGAACGGATTGACCGATTGACTTCATACTTCTCATGCGCAGTGGCCTTGGACAGTAGATGACCCCTGTTGAAATTGGGGTCACTATGTCAAAGTTCAAGGTCGCTGTCACAATAAGTGTGAAAATCGTTTCCGATCAATAACTCGTCAACCAATTGACCGATTTACTTGATACTTCACATGTGCATTGGCCTTGGACAGTAGATGATCACTCTCAAAATTGGGGTCACTAGGTCAAAGGTCAAGGTCACTTCACAAAAAATGTGAAAATCGTTTCCGATCAATAACTCGTCAACATATTGACCGATTGTCTTGATAATTCACATGTGCATTCGCCTTTGACAGTAGATGACCCCTATTGAAATTGGGGTCACTAGGTCAAAGGTCAAGGTCACTGTCAAAACAAGTTTGAAAATCAAGGCCCTGTTTTGGGGGCATATGTCTCCGACCGCGGAACTTGTGTTTCATCTTGCATCAAAAAATACATTTTGTTTGCTCGGTTGGCAACCACTATTATTTTAGTAGTTAAATAGGAATTAAATTGAATATTTTTTATGAGATTTTTATGCCCCCTTCTTCGAAGAAGAGGGGGTATATTATTTTTGGCCTGTCTGTCTGTCATTGTGTGTGTCTGTCTTTCTGTGTGTCTGTCCCAAAACTTTAACCTAGGTTAAAGTTTGGTCATAACTTTTGCAATATTGATGATAGCAACTTGATATTTGGCATGCATGTGTATCTCATAGAGCTACACATTTTGAGTGCTGAAAGGTCAAGGTCATCCTTCAAGTTCTAAGGTCAAAAATCACAATCCAAGGGAAGTAATAAGCTTTAAAGGGAGATAATTTCTATACCTGCCAAATGATAAATAGAAATTTTATTTCAAAGCGGTGCAGTAGGGGGCATTGTGTTTCTGACAAACACATCTCTTGTTAGCTCGACTGTTTTCGAAGAAAACCCGAGGTATTGTCATAGCCCTCTCGTCTTCCGCGTTCCGCGTCGTAGTCGTTGTCGTCCGAAAACTTTAAAATTGGCCATAACGTTTGCAATATTGAAGATAGCAACTTGATATTTGGCATGCATGTGTATCTCATGGAGCTGCACATTTTGAGTGGCGAATGGTCAAGGTCATCCTTCAAGGTCAAAGGTCAAAAACACTTATTTTTTCATGTGTATCTCATCGACCTGCACATTTTGAGTGGTGAAAAGGTCAAGGTCAATGATGACCTTCAAGGTCAAAGTCAAACAAAATCGAAGCACCCACAGCCGAGCGTTGGCACCCGCTATGCGGTGTTCTTGTTTTGATTGACTTTTGACCAAGTGTGGGGTATTTGCGTCCTTGAATTCATATGCTCTACCATGTATACCCACAGTATAAGAGCGGACAGTTCGACAGACACTGGTATCATGACTATAACAACAACATAAGTACAGTAAAAGCCGTGTAATAGCTTTATATGTCCAAGTGGGTATCGGAAAATGTATAATTTACACATCTGTTTAATAGTATGCGTCGTACTACTTTTGATGATCCAACTGGAAAATAAAGCAAAACTGCATCTTAAACCTTGCAACACATTATTTCTGTCTGATCCGCACAAATCTTGTGTTTGTTTTTAAAGAAACAATAAACTCATAGGAATTCGGGTTAAAGACAGGTTATTAATAATTTCAAGAAGTGGACCATGTTAATTGATCAAACCAGACATATAATTATAAGACATACCATGCTTGTTCTCTTATGACATACATGATGGATTGAAATTTAATGATGTATCTTGTTTTTTGAAAGCGCTATGTACGTACTAGTTACTATGGTACTGTTTCTTTCGCTGTAACGTTATTATAAAACGTATGAAAACACCGATGACCCTTACATTATTAAATTCATGTAAACATACAATTATCAAAAGTGATCATTATGGGAACATCAGGTTACATTGAATGGTGCACAGGCTGTGTATATGTGTGTCGCGTTCTGAGAAAACTGGGCATAATGCATGTGCGTAAAGTGTCGTCCCAGATGAGCCTGTGCAGTCCGCACAGGCTAATCAGGGACGAAACTTTCTGCTTTTATGACATTTTTCGTTTAAATGAAGTCTCATCTTAGCAAAAATCCAATTAAGGCGGAAAGTGTCGTCCCTGATTAGCTTGTGCGGACTGCACAGGCTAATCTGGGACGACACTTTACGCACATGCATTATGCAGAGTTTTCTCAGAACGCGACACATGTATGTGTAACCTTAATGTGTGTCACTACTGATGGGGTCAGTTTGTGACCTCTACAATCATGAACATATTAAAATTCATATATGTAGGTTTCATAAATGGTCGCATAAATAAGCGATTGATTGGACACTTGTGAAAACGTGGCACATCATTGCCGCACTATTGTCATTGCTTCTGTGAAAACTTGCCATGCATGCTTCACAGATTTTATTCGCGATAATATATTTACGGAACATATATTTCTATACACGATTTCTCAGTGTGTGTTTACATTACCGCAACTGCAAACCTATGTATTAAATTGCCCCATTTGAGTTGGAAAACGTTACTAATTCCGAAAGACAGTACGGTTACACAGAGAATATTGCGAAAGACAATAAGGTTACATAGAGAATTGTTTCCTCTCTCACACTGTTTTTCCTGGATTTTGTCAGGAAGGATGTCTCCTTGCTGGGTACTAACTGGAAGGGCGGGGTGCCAATAGAGGTGGTTGATATCGCATACAGGCCCGTCATGTTGCAGATAGAGAGGCTCCTCGGGGGACAGGCCACGCTCAGAATGGCAGTCAAGAAAATGGTAAGTACTACGTCACGGAGCTCATGGTCGCATTACTTGCTCAGAGCGTATTAATGTTGTGCTATAGACATTTGTAAGTGTTTGAAACTAGGTGGCTTTATACAAGAGGGCTAAACTGTTCTACGGCGCTAACATGAGAAACTAAAGAAAATTAAGCTGATAGTGTTCAGAAGCAATTGAAATGAAGGGAAACCATCCCAACCTTATGATGTCAATAATTTTCAACGAACATAAGCCAGTTTCAAACTTTAGCTGCGACATCATTCAAGTAGTTGTTTTGAGCAATGTTCATGTTGGTTGTGCAAAAAAATGTTGCTTCTAGAGTGTTAGGTAAAAACGCATTACAGATGACTGACAAAAAGTACAAAACCTCATCATAAGCATATTGAGAACAGGTGAACTAAACATTGCTTCTGTTGTCACGACACTTTTGTTTATTAACCCATTTATGCCTAGGGTCTACAAAAAAGGCCTAGGCAAACAGCGTAGACCCAGATGAGACGCCGCAAAATGCGGCGTCTCATCAGGGTCTACGCTATTTGCTCAAAGAAATTTCTGTAAGAAATATTCTAAAAATAGAAATAAATATAATTGAGATCCCTAATTTTGGAAATAAATTGATCAAATTTAGAAGGATGGGAGAGTCCACTAGGCATAAATGGGTTAATTCATGGGCCTCAAGTCTTAGGATTTTAAAAATAAATTGATCAAATTAAGAAGGATGGGAGAGTCCACTAGGCATAAATGGGTTAATTCTTGGGCCTCAAGTCTTAGGATTTTCTTTCCCCNTTACAGAATTGCTTTAAGCAAAAAGCGCGGCCCTGATGAGACGCCGCATCATGCGGCGTCTCATCTGGGTCTACGCTGTTTGCTAAGGCCTTTTTTCTAGACGCTAGGCATAAATGGGTTAAAGTAGACTTAAGAACTTATTTTCATGTATGTACATGTATTGGTAAATTACCAATTATTTGGAGTTCTGCTGAATAGGTAACTTAGCCCTAAACGCCACCTATCAAAACAACTTAGTTATGTATTGACCGATATTTACAGAACACCTAATAAATGTAATAATATTTCATTTACTATATAGAGATCTACTTCATTTTACATGTTTGATACGAAAAACCAATCACAAACTATTTTTTATCAAGTAAAAGTATCCTGTGTCAAGAAAACCTAATGATAATTGCCAAAGTCAATCGAACAGAAAGTGCCGATAATCCATCAAGTAGCATAATACGGAAACAAATACGGAGTTTCGAATTTGAATCTTCAATACAGTGTGTATTGGTGGCAGAAAAAAACTTGTATAATAAATATGATTTGAAAATATTTTAATTATAGTTTAAAATAAACTTCCATCATTAATAGTATTTCTACAGAATTTAAGCGTAAGGATAAAACTGTGCATGTCCAAACAATATTTGTATGTTATATGACCTGACATCACATGGGTCTGGTTTCAGGGACCCGTTGTCACGGACAACGGCAACTTTCTCATTGACTGGGTGTTCGATAAACCAGGCGACTGGGCACAGATCAACACCACTTTGAAAATGATACCAGGTAGCCATAGCAACCATGATCTTTTTAATTATTTCTAGAATTTGATTCTATTGTCTTAAATCTATATTTAAATTCGCAAACACAAAGCAACAACTCATCCGACTTGCATAAATTAGCTTTTACATGGGTATTTCGGTTTTACATTGCAGATTGCATGTTTTAATACTTATATTCAAGTTTTTTTATTTAAAATTAAGAATTAATTTGTGAATGGTATTAACATTAAAATTATTATGTCCCGAAACGTTATGTACGCAACTCCTCTAACTGCTGGTCGGCTCAAACGTTCACAGCTGAATGACGTTAATGTGTAGGTTTTGCATGGCTCTTTGAAGCAGTCCTCTTTAATTGACTGTAAGCTATGACTATGTCCTAACTTGTTTTTGTGGACATCATTATCATTGACACGTCTGGTTAACATTATTATTCTCATTAGTCTAAATCATGGTCAAACCATTTGCTTATATAAAAACATTCATTGAATATTTTCGTGTTTCAGGAGTGGTGGAGACTGGATTGTTTGTCAATATGGCCAAGAAGGCTTACTTTGGAAGATCTACCGGTGACGTGCACCTTAGAGAGCCAACAAACACCTGAGGCTTCCACACTTTATTATGTGACCATAATCACTATGATGTTTTTTATTCTTATGAAACTGATGTCGTGGTAATTCGTGTGGTCATATTTACACGCACAACACCGGTTACACTACACCAAATGGAAATTCAGATCTTAAGCTTGAAATTTCAGCCATGATTATTTGATTATTTGTGTTCATAACGTTGGGATTAAGAATTGACTGAAAATAGGGGGCTGCGTTTATTAATTATCCTATTTTCCAGAACCTATTTGGCCAGCTTTACTAATTTTTGTTTGTACATGCATGGCTATGTGTATTCCAAAAAAGTGATATGGAATAATTTATCGTTTAACACGGTTCAGCTTAAATATGCATTTGAAGTTATATAAAACAGTTGTGCATTGTAACTATGACCTAGTTGCAATAATCGGACTCCCAGCTACCTCATTTTGGATTGCTGGGAGTTGTACGTATGTACTCAGAAAGCATTCAAGAAGAACTAAACAAAGGCCTAGTTTGGATGTATCACATATGCTTGTTTGTTTTCAAAGTAATCTTTCGCTACCTCGGTTTTTAAGCGACAATTTCTTTTTTAATTTCGTCCATGTAGATTGTTCACCCAACAAGTGGACTTTTGTTGAGGTAAGGTCATTTAGATATGGTCATTTTTGCATGACTGTATAGTAGCTGTACCTATGGATATAAACTGCATAATACATGTAAGTGTACAATAACTTATAATTATTACCGGTATGTTGAATTATTAATACATTCCATTTATTACAGAGATTATGAAGATGTAATTTGTGATGTAAATATTGAAGATTTTGTGTAGACGTTAGTAACACGATTATGGTTTGCAGAAAAAAAAACTTTTGAATAGCAGTCATTTTGTTTGTTGTAAACAGAAATGTGCACTTCTTGATAATAATTGTTCTCAATCTGTGGAATGTAAAACTGTTCAAATATTGCAACAAGTGAGTACCAAGAAACATTTCTATCGAATATACAGCTTTTACAAAGAAAATTAAGTCTTTTCTACTTTTAAAGTGATTTGATATGCATGCATTTATTCTGTATTTGCATAGTTAATAACCATTTATTTCAGAATTTCTGCGTATGATTTATTTGTAATGAGTGTTAATAAAGTAGTCTGAAACAGTTTTCATTGATTTGTGTCTACAGCCCAATTTACGCTTAAAATCAACGAATATTTTGTTAACTATTTCGTAAAATAAAGTTAACCCATAAAAAATCAGTGTTCTTTATAGCAAAAGCCAAAATTTCAACGCTAGATGTGGTCTGATAACAAAGATTAAACAATATACACAATGCTCTTTTTTATTTATTTTGTGGTACAATATATTCCATTTTAATTTCCCGCAACGATGTCTATTCATTCGACACAAGAACACTCAAATGGTACATGAACATGTGTTGAATATATTGTACCACAAAAAAAGAGCATTTTGTATCTTGTTACCAGACAACATCTAGCGTAGACATTTTGGCTATTGCTTTAGGGAACTCTGATTTTTTATGGGTTATTTTTATTTTATGAAATATTCGTTCATTTTGAGTGTTAATGGGGTTTTAATATGTCCAACTAAAGTCATACACTTGTTCAATCAGAAAAATGTCCAATATGTCTGAGGAATACCCGACCACATTCTCCCACGGGATGTTCTTCGCCGTGAATACTTCTTGCAGACACAAACAAATTCTCACCATTGCCCACATTACATGGCGAGGAAGAACGTGTTCACCTGGAGCACATCCGTGTCATATGTCCGGACCAGTATGGCCACGCACTTGCTGTCCCCGCGGTCGTTAGATTCGTCCATGAGGATGGAAAACTTCTGCGAGCGACACAGCTGGGTAACTTTCTTCTCTGCCTCTGGCGCCAACACCTTGGTAACTATGTTCGTCGCCTTCGTACGCTTGCACCGGAATTTCTTGGCAACCTCGCTGTCCGGGAACATCACTTTCACCAGGTCCGTAAAATGGTCATCGACCGCGAAGGGAAGGTTGTGCTCTGCTATAAACGCACAGAACAGCACCTCTGCCCTGGCAACTGGATCGATGATCTTAGTTACAGGTCTGATCATGGTGTCGATCTTCGTCTCTGTCTTTACTGTCGCGGCCTTTTCTACGTGGGTTGTTCTTTGGACATGCTTAGTGACATCATTACGTCCACCGCTGGCAACTGACACGCCCACGTTACACAGGCGACAGTACATATACTCCTCGCCCTTGCTGCTCTTTGCAACAAACTCAAACTCCGTCTTCCACGTTTCCTGGAACTTACAGGTTCTCTTTGCCTTCTTAGCAGAAGCACCAGCTTGCGGCTCTGCGGGTCGCTTGGACATTTCAAGCAGTTTTTTGTTACACCAACAAAAACGAAAGGACAATAGAAGTCTATGGATGCTTTACTCGAATTATTTTTCTGTATTGTTAATCATCATTATCATCATCATTTTTTTTTTATCGAGTGCACCGGGATTGTCTCCCATATGGCCATCGCCCCCAGAAAGACGTGTTAGTTGGTTACGGGGGATAGTGCAAGATACAGGAGACACCCCGTTCCAGAGGTGACCCTGGGTCTTTTAGTGCCCGGTGTATAGCACCTAGTACACTGCACCTCGGTTTAACGTCTCATGCGAAAGACGAGTTAGTAGGTTAGGTGCAGCGGGGGATCGAACCAGCGATCTCTGGATTGTGAAGCCAGTGTGTTACCACTAGACCACGGATCCGCTAC
>VMBQ01000071.1:406987-431011 GCA_007657795.1 Dreissena rostriformis | reverse complement strand
ATTAAAGTATCCTGTGTCAAGTAAACCTAATGATAATTGCCAAAGTCACTCGAACAGAAAGTGCCGATAATCCATCAAGTAGCATAATACGGAAACAAATACGGAGTTTCGAATTTGAATCTTCAATACAGTGTGTATTGGTGGCAGAAAAAAACTTGTATAATAAATATGATTTGAAAATATTTTAATTATAGTTTAAAATAAACTTCCATCATTAATAGTATTTCTACAGAATTTAAGCGTAAGAATAAAACTGTGCATGTCCAAACAATATTTGTATGTTATATGACCTGACATCACATGGGTCTGGTTTCAGGGACCCGTTGTCACGGACAACGGCAACTTTCTCATTGACTGGGTGTTCGATAAACCAGGCGACTGGGCACAGATCAACACCACTTTGAAAATGATACCAGGTAGCCATAGCAACCATGATCTTTTTAATTATTTCTAGAATTTGATTCTATTGTCTTAAATCTATATTTAAATTCGCAAACACAAAGCAACAACTCATCCGACTTGCATAAATTAGCTTTTACATGGGTATTTCGGTTTTACATTGCAGATTGCATGTTTTAATACTTATATTCAAGTTTTTTTTATTTAAAATTAAGAATTAATTTGTGAATGGTATTAACATTGAAATTATTATGTCCCGAAACGTTATGTACGCAACTCCTCTAACTGCTGGTCGGCTCAAACGTTCACAGTTGAATGACGTTAATGTGTAGGTCATTGTAAAGCAAGGAATTTTGGTTGATATCAATTTTTGCATGGCTCTTTGAAGCAGTCCTCTTTAATTGACTGTAAGCTATGACTATGTCCTAACTTGTTTTTGTGGACATCATTATCATTGACACGTCTGGTTAACATTATTATTCTCATTAGTCTAAATCATGGTCAAACCATTTGCTTATATAAAAACATTCATTGAATATTTTCGTGTTTCAGGAGTGGTGGAGACTGGATTGTTTGTCAATATGGCCAAGAAGGCTTACTTTGGAAGATCTACCGGTGACGTGCACCTTAGAGAGCCAACAAACACCTGAGGCTTCCACACTTAATCACTATGATGTTTTTTATTCTTATGAAACTGATGTCGTGGTAATTCGTGTGGTCATATTTACACGCACAACACCGGTTACACTACACCAAATGGAAATTCAGATCTTAAGCTTGAAATTTCAGCCATGATTATTTGATTATTTGTGTTCATAACGTTGGGATTAAGAATTGACTGAAAATAGGGGGCTGCGTTTATTAATTATCCTATTTTCCAGAACCTATTTGGCCAGCTTTACTAATTTTTGTTTGTACATGCATGGCTATGTGTATTCCAAAAAAGTGATATGGAATAATTTATCGTTTAACACGGTTCAGCTTAAATATGCATTTGAAGTTATATATACCAGTTGTGCATTGTAACTATGACCTAGTTGCAATAATCGGACTCCCAGCTACCTCCTTTTGGATCGCTGGGAGTTGTACGTATGTACTCAGAAAGCATTCAAGAAGAACTAAACTAAGGCCTAGTTTGGATGTATCACATATGCTTGTTTGTTTTCAAAGTAATCTTTCGCTACCGCGGTTTTTAAGCGACAATTTCTTTTGTAATCTTCGTCCATGTAGATTGTTCACCCAACAAGTGGACTTTTGTTGAGGTAATGTCATTTAGATATGGTCATTTTTGCATGACTGTATAGTAGCTGTACCTATGGATATAAACTGCATAATACATTTAAGTGTACAATAACTTATAATTATTACCGGTATGTTGAATTATTAATACATTCCATTTATTACAGAGATTATGAAGATGTAATTTGTGATGTAAATATTGAAGATTTTGTGTAGACGTTAGTAACACGATTATGGTTTGCAGAAAAAAAAACTTTTGAATAGCAGTCATTTTGTTTGTTGTAAACAGAAATGTGCACTTCTTGATAATAATTGTTCTCAATCTGTGGAATGTAAAACTGTTCAAATATTGCAACAAGTGAGTACCAAGAAACATTTCTATCGAATATACAGCTTTTACAAAGAAAATTAAGTCTTTTCTACTTTTAAAGTGATTTGATATGCATGCATTTATTCTGTATTTGTATAGTTGATAACCATTTGTTTCAGAATTTCTGCTTATAATTTATTTGTAATGAGTGTTAATAAAGTAGTCTGAAACAGTTTTCATTGATAATATGGATTAGAGGATGATGCACGCCGAATGGCATTGTACACCATGTGTTAAAATCGGAGTTATGGCCCTTTGTATCTTGAAAAAAATGCTTTTTACTATAGGCACTTTTGTGTCCGGAGCCATATCTTTGAAGTGCTTTGGCGGATTTCAATGAAACTTGGTATGAGTATATATATGGATAAGAGGATAATGCACGCCAAACTGCATTGTACACAATCTGTTTATAACGGAGTTTTGGCCCTTGGTATCTTGAAAAAATGTTTGTTTTTTTAGGATTATACCATATATCAAGGGATTTGCACCCATCCATTAACAAAATTTATAAGGCGGGGGTTATCAATTCAACACATTTGCTTGTTTTACAAGAAAAACCAAGAACATGTTTGATCTTTGACCTCTAAGTGTGACCTAGTCATTTGCCTAAGACAAAACACTGTGTCCAGTGAAATATTGCAGGGCCATAAGTCATTTGGACACATTTAATGATGAAGTAACATGCAGTCAGGTTTAATTATTCCCAAGTTTGACCTCGACCTTTGAAGATAGATGGGTGCTGCATGCATAATGATTTTAACTCCTGGTGAACATTTGTGGTAAGTGGTTTGAAAATCACAATAAATGGTAAAGCGACAAATGGATTTACTCTTTCAACCTTGCGCCCACACTCGACCATTGTCAGCTGTATTGAGCTTTCTCAGTTTCTGTGATGAGGCTTGACAAAAATGGTTAAGAACTATGTTTATAGGAAGTAAGGTAACATTTAAATGGGACCACATGACCCTTTACAGACACATATAAAGACTTGCATAAAGTGCACTCTAATTTTATTTAACATATTTGAAAAAAAACAGAATTTTGAATGTACTTTATTGTATTCTTTTATACTTGAAGCATTTATGGTAGTTTTTCAAGAGAAAATTAACACAATACTGGAATCAGTGTTCTTTGTTCTGAAATAGTTCTTACAATGCCTCTGTGAAACGGTATTTATTTATTTCATTATATTATATTAATGAGTTCTTTCTCACTCATCTTGCTACTTACTTCTGTTACATCTCTTTAGTAATAGTCTTTCTATGCTATCAGCATTATGGTAACAATTCGGCTTTACTATTTATTTCACAACAATGTTTAGAAAATGCTAGCCTTTCAATACTAGATTAACGACTAGTAAAAGTAGTTTTATTCTACATTAACAAAAACAAGCATATCATCAATAACATTTTATTTACCACATATTTAGTTACATCTATGATAGTTATGTAACAAATATGACATATTCAATCAATTCATTTTTAAAGAATATCTGATGTGTGGCAGAAAATAGGCTTAGACATCAGGAGAAAGGAATTTTACTATAGTTACTTGAAGGAGTTGGGAACTTCATAAACTGTTCATGTGGCAATTATTCTGTATCCAGAACAGAAAATCTGTTACAATCTATGGAACGTTACCATCTTTTACACAAACATGCACATGTTAACTTACACTTTCGATAGATTCTGTTTTTAAAATAAATGTTGGGCTATTATGATGTTCTTTCTTTATCAACTTCACAGTTTACAGTTGAAATCATAGAGATATGAGCGTATGCTGGTTAACAATTGCCCAAGCATAAATGGAGACAAATTGGAGAAATTGGAGTATGAGGTTTCTTAAATAACAACAATTATATGAAACAATTCCTGCTTTGGCATACACATATTAAACAATATCCATTTTAGAATGCTAATCAACTCAATAAAGCATGCATTACAACCTGAATAACAAATTTGTAAACAACAAATGTCATCACCTTACTGTACATTGCACCATGCTGTGTTTAGGCATTCACAGTCCATGCCTAGCACCCAACAACACCAAGTGTTCTTGAAGCCTACCAGTTTTGTGCTGCACGCTTTCTCAATCTAATGTTCCGATCTCTTTTACACTTTCTTAGTTGTATACATACAGGTAACATAACAACTGAATCAAAGTGAAGTAATTTGCTGCACAATCAACCATGAGATTATTCTTTATCACATTTCTATTCACAGTGCTGATTCAAGCATAGTTCCATACTTCCCCTTAAAGGAGCCTCAGTAACCAGTACCAGCATCCATCCATACCATGGAAATTATGTTTTGGTACAATTCACACAATATCAGTACCAAAGGTGTAATGTTTTGGTATAAATCACAAACCATCAGTGCCAAAGGTTTAATGTTTTCGGTACAAAGCACAAAGCATCAGTCCTGAAGGTCCGATATTTTGGTTCAAAGCACAAGCTTGTTTCCATAATGCATTCACGATACAGATTTCCCCTGTATGCTTGTATGAGAGATCAATAGTCCTGTTACAGTCTTCAACACAAGATTGGCACGTCTTGACACTCTACAGGTATCCAGTATCAACCTGATAAGTCCTGTGCATCAAACAGGTCCTGATCATATTTTTCTGCCAGCACTGTTCTGCCTCCGAAGAACCGGCCATTCAACGCTTGGCAACCTTTCTCAACCTCTGAAATAACAAAATATTTTGTGTGAAGATCTTTTTCTGTGTTTACCCAAGACATTTATGGTTATTTCATATACAACCTCATTTGTCAACTAAAATATGATCCAACTCTCAAACTTCAGGACCCTAATTAATGTTGCCACAGGAGACTTCTAGGATAACACTTCATGAATTGTGAAACCGAATTCGACATGCAGCAAACATGCATGCATTCAGTTTCTTAAGAAATCACAGAATGAAAATCTGCTTACACTAGTGGTCTTCTAAACTAAATATGTGTGCTGTGGGTCAAGTAAGACTTCTAACACTGAAGTGGACCATGACCATAGCTTGTTGCAATTTGCTTTCACTCTTACTTTTCATTATTATTATTATTTTTAAATCAATCATATTTGAGACTGTCCATTTCAACGATTTTCTAAATAATCAAAAGAAATTAAGTTGACATCAAATTTTAACACACCAAACAAACACACTAGATTACCTAATTAAGGTAGTTGACTCCAAAAACAAGAATGATTTGTACACAAAGCCAAAACCCAAACAAAAACCTACGTATGGAGTCTGCAAACTCTACGAATATCTTCACGATGACCTCGGCGTCCTCTTCCTCCCCCTGCCTCTCCTGATAGATGATGACCCGGTTTACGACCCCGTACTTGCCACACTCGTCTGTCACTTCTGCCTCTAGGTCATCATCCAGGTCCTCTGGACCCACCATGTTCTTCAGGCACATCACACGACTCTGAAAATATATATATTTTTTATTTGTGTGTGTGTGTTATTTTTTAACAAAAATGTTGGTAATATTATGGCCATTATTGGCCTCACAATGTCTTCATGACTCATCAAAGACTTTGAAATGAGCGAATCTTGGGTTTCTGCATAGCAATGTGTCCTGTTGACAATAATATTGGTTGTAACTGCCAAAGAAGACTGGAGATAATATGAAATCTGACCTGTACAAGTACCTTGCATACACAATTTTGAACAATCATGTGTCCAACTCTTACAATTATCTCATGTATGTTGTAACAGCAAATACTTGTACAAACAAGCAAATTCGTAGAATTGATATCCCCCGCAACATATATTTTGTTTAAGGTTGGGTGCAAATCGGACGGATGAACATACTACGATACAAAGGGCCATTTCTCCGTTATTAACAGATGGTGTACAATGCCATTTGGCGTGCATCATCGTCTTATCCATATATATACTCATACCAAGTTTCAATGAAATCCGCCAAAGCACTTCCAAGATATGGCTCCGGACACAAAAGTGCCTATAGTAAAAAGCATTTTTTCAAGATACAAAGGGCCATAACTCCGTTATTAACAGATGGTGTACAATGCCATTTGGCGTGCATCATCGTCTTATCCATATATATACTCATACCAAGTTTCAATGAAATCCGCCAAAGCACTTCCAAGATATGGCTCCGGACACAAAAGTGCCTATAGTAAAAAGCATTTTTTCAAGATACAAAGGGCCATAACTCCGTTATTAACAGATGGTGTACAATGCCATTTGGCGTGCATCATCCTCTTATCCATATATATATACTCGTACCTAGTTTCAATGAAATCCGCCAAAGCACTTCCAAGATATGGCTCTGGACACAAAAGTGCCGGATGGACGGACAACGCCAAAACAATATCCCTCCGCCTCTGGTGGGGGATAATAACTTAGCCAACTGGCTGAAAATGAAGCCCAGACGAGAGGAAAAATGAAACTTCAGGGCCCTGTCTGAAAAAAGATCTAAAATTACTTTGTTTTTCTACCCCTTACCTGTGACTGCCGCATGAGTTTCTGCATAACCATGTGTCTGGCATTGCTGCCCGATATCTTCATGGTCTCCTGCTGCTCGAGAGTCTGGTTCCCTTCGTCGTCCGCGGCCGCTGCCTTCTTCTCTTCCTCCTTCTTCACCTGCTCTTTCTTCTCCAGATGCTGTTTCTTCTCAGACTCCATCAGCGCCGAGATGGCTGCATGCATGCTCACATTAGGGTTCACACCTGGAGCAGAGATTATGTCAGTTTGTTTTACTTTATATGAGCCTCCCACTGTGAAAACGGGGTTTAGTGCATGTGCGTAAAGTGTCATTTCAGATTAGCTTGTGCAGGACGCACAGGCTAATCAGGGACGACACTTTCCACTTTTATTGTATTTTTTGTTTAGGGAAGACTCTTCTTGACAAAAATCCAGTTTAGGCGGAAAGTGTTGTCTCTGATTAGCCTGTGTACAGGCTAATCTGGCTTGACACTTAACGCACATGCCTAGCACACTGTTTTCTCAGAGAGTGAATCATAAAGACTGAGCTGTTTGGAACAGTATTTCAGTCATATAATGCAGTAAATTAACTTACTTGCTCTTTACCAGGGTAAGCTGTGAGCTGTAATTAGTGCCCATGCTTTTTCCATTAACTGACAGCTGCACTTTTTGAATCAAAGGTGGAGGGGGGGGGGGATAATGGCTGTATAAATTATTTCATAATGAATCACCAAACAAGTATTGTGGGCTTTCCAAGAGTTATTATTCCGGCTATTATGATTTGATCATTAAAGAGGCTGCATTATAAACAATTGTTTCAGGCCTAGCAGGACTAATCTCAATTTAGAACCCCATACGTGCCCTTTTCTTCAATACTTATTATTATAAAGTAAGACTAAAAGCTTTCAATTCTTTCATTTGTTTATATATATATAAACATAAACAAGTGGATTGTGGGTTATTTGTATAAGCTACATGATTGTTAGCAGCATTTCAGAATATTATGCTTATAGTGTTACACAGACCAATGGTTAAGCAAGAAACTGTTTATGTCTGTAAACATACCTTCATCTAAAGTTCCATACCGGAGCCTTGATATACATGTAGGAACCCCCACCCCCCCCACACACACACACAATTTATTAACAAAATATAAAAATCTCTGTTTTGCCATAAGGTTACCAAACACTTGCATAGTGCGGCATCTCATCAGGGTCTAAGCTGTTTGCTTAAAGGAATTTCTGTGAGAAATATTCTAAAAATAGAAATAAATATACCAGACATCTCCAATTTTGGAAATAAATTGATCCAATTTAGAAGGATGGGAGAGTCCACTCGGCATAAATGGGTTAAACATTTTGCTTTAAATAAGTATCATGCAGGGCAAATAGATAATCAAAGTACTTGCCAGACAAAATGCTTTGGAAGTTAGAGCCATGTATAAATAACTAGAAACATTTGACAAGTACACTACAGGAATAGCCATCAAATACACAGCTAAGATATACCTAGAGGCACTGAGTTGAGTGTAAGTGCTGACACCACACCTGGCGGGGGGATGTTGGCCATGGCAGTGGACATGCCCAAGGATCCCAGGGACTGGGGTATTACCACACCTGGGGCCCCAATTAGAGAAAGGTCAGCCTGCGGGCCCAGCTTGGGGCTGTGTACTGAGCCAAGGGTAGGGGTCACACTTCCGGGAGGCTGAAATAGGGAATTTAATTGACTAGCATTTTGATGACACAATTGATTTTTCAAGCTTGCAAAGCAGAGAAGCAGTTACTTTACCATGAAAGAAGATAACACAAATCTTTTTTATCAGGCATTTGATCAATCTGTCAAACACACAATTTGCTATATCAGTGAATATTGTGTCTGATTCTGACGAAACCCAATCTTTGTCTGATATTGCAAAATGTTGACAGATTCGTCAAACAGATTTCATTGATTTGGGACCTTAATACATGAAAGTAATGTATGACCCAACATAAGTCATATACAAATGTTTGTTAACGACTCACAATACATACACTTTTTTATACCAACTTTTAAATTTATACAAGTTAACCCTCCAAAGCTACAAAGCACTTTTGTTGTATAAATCACAGATCCTCTCCACATACCAGAAATTGCTGCTGAGCATCCATTGCAGTGATCTTGGCTGTGACGGCTGCTGCTGCTACTGCTGCTGCTGTTGGCATGGCTCCCAGCCCTGCCACCTGGGGGGCCATCAGCACATCGGGTGGGGTGATAGCCTGGGTGCAGAGAATAGCAGGTACAGAACTGAACATCAAAGCAAACATCTTTGTGCAAAATCTTTGGTATATGTTTATAAGATTGTGTTACTTGATTCCTGTCTCATAAACCTATTATAAATTGTTTGTGTGATTAACATGTTCCAGATAAGTTTTTGAGTTTTTTTACTGGATACTTTTTTTGTAAAGAATTGTTGTTTTTTACCGATACACATCTCTTCATACAGACAATAGTAAAACTCTTACAGTGAAAGGAAAGACAACACTTTGCAAGAAGCAAATACAATATAAGTGCTAGTCTTCATTGAACATTCTCAAAGCAAAAGAACAACATCACTAGTACTCACCCTTCCCACTCTAAGGTACTGTCCTCCGAGGTCAAACAGGTTCATGGATGCCACAGCGTCCTGGGCAGACTGTGAGTTGGTGTACTCTATGAAACCATAGCCTCTGAAATGGGACAGAGACATCATGAATTTATTTTAAGATTTTTTTTAGATTAATTTAAAAGAAAACTTGGCAGATTTTCACAGGGCAGTACATGTACACTAACTTATCTGAGTGAGGAGTCCTTTGGACTTCCTACTTTTGAAAATAAAGAGTCCGAACAGACTGTAAGGTGTCCAAAAGTTAAAGACACTTTTTTATATACTGTATTTTTCAGGTTATAACACATATTTATCCATGAAAAGTGTTAAATTCTCGTTCATGTTTGGTTTCAGATCGAATTTCAAAGTGACTGCTGTTCAATATTTGTTTGTTGACATTTGTTTGTTGCAAAATTATTTAACCCATAATTTCAATAATATTTAAATAATTATTATAACTTTTAAAAATTATACTATTTTCTTTTATGCATTTATATATATGCTTGCTTGCTTTACTGCGGGATTAGGGTTAAAACCATTATCCGAGCATTGTTTTGTAAGTGTCATATTTAATAAATCACATCGTAAGGGTGTAACAGGCCAATATATTTCATTGCTTTACAATTTTTTCCATTATATTTCTAAAAATGTATTAACAAGAGATGTGTTTGTCAGAAACACAATGTCCCTCACTGCGCCGCTTTGAAGTAAAATTTCTATTTATCTGCTTTTAAAGCTTTTTACTTCTCTTGGATTTTGTTTTTTGACCTTTGACCTCGAAGGATGACCTTGACCTTTCAGCACTCAAAATGTGAAGCTCCATGAGATACACATTCATGCAAAATATCAAGTTGCTATCTTCATTATATTGCAAAAGTTATGGCCAATGTTAAAGTTTTCGGACGGACGCACAGACTGACGGTTCAACTGCTATATGCCACCCTACCGGGGGGCATAATTAAAACAAGATGAGATTCAAAATGACTATTCAACAAGTATCTTACTTGTGTTTTGTCCCTCCTTTAGATGTTGGATCTTTTATTAACATACAGTTCACAATCTTTCCAAATGCCTCAAAGACGCTGAAACAAAGAAACATAACCTTATTTAATACCATCTTAAATTTCTGAATTCTAGTCCACTCTTAAAGTACACTACAGGCATCTCTAATAGATTTCAATTAAATACACACAGAGCTATAAAATAGCATCACCCATACACATACATTCCAACCTGACTCAGCGTCTCCCGAGTAAATGGTCAGTCTCTATCCCCCCCCCGACGAAAACAAGTTTCCGGAGTTTAAATCCCCAGATTTAAGAGTATAAAAGAGACAGGAGCCAACTCTCAAATGGTGGCTGTTTTTGCTAGGTTTTGTTTTCAGAGACATTAAAAATATATTTACTTATTATAGTTATTATAAAGTTCATACCAATATCTAAAAGTGCCACAGTGCATGGAATTTGCAAGCACTATATCATGGTACGAGTATTTTGCTTTCAGTGCTGGAACCGAATTTTGAAGGACTTTGCAAACAGTTTGGATCCAGATGAGACGCCACAGAACGTGGCCTCTCATCAGGATCCAAACTGTTTGCTATTCTGATAGTATTCTTTGAAAAAGAATTGAGGAAAATGTTAATTTTAGAAATTCAGCAGATGACATTTCAGCAGACGCAAATTTCCCAGCATGCAAAGGGTTAAGCCCAGATTTAAATCTCCATATTCATGAAAAGTATGCAAAACCAAAAGCAATACAAAGATAATATTTGAATGTTGAGCATCCATTGACAAGCATTTTAACAAAACCAGATATAATCTGCCATTTCAAATTGTTATTGACATTGGAATTGTTAGGTTTATATAGGAAATTTTCATACTTCCGTAACGTCAATATTGGAAGTACTTTGACACAAACTTGAGAAAAGTAACCCTAAAATTTACTTAGCGCAAGACCTACATACAAATTTGTGTCGTGTTCTGAGAAAACTGGGCATAATGCTTGTGCGTAAATTGTCATCCCAGATTAGCCTGTGCAGTCCGCACAGGCTAATCAGGGACGACAATTTCCGCTTTTATGGAATTTTTTGTTTCAATGATGTCTCTTCTTAGCAAAAATCCAGTTCATGCGGAAAGTGTCATCCCTGATTAGCCTGTGCGGACTGCACAGGCTAATCTTGGACGACACTTTACACACAAGCATTTTGCCAAGTTTTCTCAGAACACGACTCAATTTATTGACTTTGAACATCGACTGACCTGGCAATGTCCTTCTCTGTGAGATCTGGGTGTATGGATGCGATGTAGATTCTGTTGTAGTTCTTTGCCTCTGAGGCAATCTGCTCAATGATTGGCTGTGCCTGAGGCATGTTGCTGGGTCGGCCCACCTGGAACAGACATGTTATACTCTCAGGCGTGGATGTCGCTGTGCTAAATAAGCATACTGCTTCATCCTTTTATTTTGTCAGCAGTTATTTTGGCATAAGTATTTACAATCTACTTCAAATTTTAAAAGGAATTCTGGCCAATATTTACGATAAGCGTATATGAGCTTCATAACACAAACATTAGGAAAATTGTAATTTGTTGCTTGATTGGACCATAAAACCCAACACTGTTGGTTTTTTTCGCAGATTATTTTCCCTTCTTTTTTTCCCATTTTTAACCCGACTTATGGAGTGATTATAGACAAATCAGCACATTTTGTTCCCTTACTATAAGAGGAGATAGACTTATGACCGCTTTTATCAAAACAGGTTTAGGGCCTTAGATGTATGAATCACAAACAAATTAATCACATGTATTAAATGCATCAAGCCGGCTATTTTCAATATAATAAAATGAACGCAACATAATTTGAAGACAAATAACATAAACTTATTTACAAGTTTTTCATTCTATTATTTCATTAAATGCCATGCACATAACACTATGCATTGAAAACATCTCAGACTTTTTTAGAACTTCAACTACCATTTTTGGAAAGTCATTCCTCGGGAACAAATATGAGCTGCCTGCTAAATGGAAGAGATAGGTATGTGCCGTAAGAACAGATAGAAAGATAATAGTATCTATGTACATACACGAGATTCCAACATAAATTTAATTTTATTACACCTTCACAGTGATGAATTAAAACATATTTGGCAGACGATCATTAATTTAGTGAAATTATTAAATATAACATGTTTGTTTTTTTTAACAAACAAGAGATGTGTTTGTCAGAAACACAATGCCCCCTACTGCGCCGCTTCGATTTTTTTGTTTTTGTTTTTACCTTGAAGGATGACCTTGACCTTTCACCACTCAAACTGTGCAGCTCCATGAGATACACATGCATGCCAAATATCAAGTTGCTATCTTCAATATTGCAAAAGTTATGACCAATGTTAAAGTTTTCGGACAGACGGACAGTTCAACTGCTATATGCCACCCTACCGGGGGCATAAAAAATAAATATCAGGGATGCAACAGGTTACTAAAACATTAACAGATAAGCTTTTTATAGTAATCGGTTACCAAAAAACCTCAAAATATGCAAGTATAATTTCAAAATTGTCATATTGCACGTACATGACTCTCTTAAAAAAGAAAATATATTTGTATCAAGAAGGGGCCATGTAATGTTCATGCTATTAAACTTGTATTTATAACACATTTAGTCTAAAAGATTTGTAAATGTAATTGTAAATTGCTATTTTACAAAGAAACTGGTTTATTGCTTTGTTGCCTTGTTTAATGACACTGATGAAACCTGTCTCCCGGTAGCATACTGTTTTAGGCATACAACAAAATTAATTGCCCGAAAGTTAATTGACCGTGGGTCTAGTGCAAGATATGAAATTTGCATCATTTATTCCATGAAAAATGCATTTAAGTAAATAAAAGTTTCAGGTTAACCATTATAAGAAATTTAACAAGTTAGCCAATCATTAAGAAGGTTAACCAGTTGCATCCCTAACACAGGGTTCCCAGCTTTTTGTATGAACAAAAATCCCTGATTTTTCTCTGATGGAAAATAAAAATTCCAGGATCATAATTTTGACCTATTTCTTGTTTTAAACTGCGGGCCGTTTGCTGTCTAAATCGAGACCGAATAGTGTAAAACAATATCGTTGTTGTCCACTCGCGTTTTTTTTTTAATTCTCTGATTTTTTCCTGATTTCAGGAACTTTTCCCAAAATCCCTGACTTTTCCCTGACTGGAAAAAGTGAAAGTCTTTTTCCAGGTTTTCCCTGATTTCCAGGTTGGCTGGGAACCCTGTAACAGATATAGATGACCACGACTGAGAAAAAAGACTGTTATTGTGTCAGATTTGTACAACACAAACTGCCATTTATATGTTATGAAACAGCCATTACTTCAATAAATTCCCCACCCCCTCTGCCAAAATCAACTAAAAATGCACCATCGGCTTATTTAGTTATACTGTGGCAAAAAATATTTTAAAACAAAATACATTTACACACACTGCAACCACAATAGTCTCCCATGTTCAAAGCCACGCATCAACCAAAATAAATAAATAAATAAAACACAAGGAACTTATCAGCACCACCTTGATGTTTCTCCCCCCAATCATGACCCCGTTCATCTGCTCGAGGGAGAGCTGAGCCGCCTCAGGGATGTCGTACTCGATGAACGCGAAACCCTTGTGCTTGTTCGTGATCGGGTCCCACGAGAGATTTACACTTTTTATCGGGCCAAACGGGAGGAACGCCTGTTTTATCGTGTCTTCTTTGATCTCAAAGTTTATGCTCCCCACGTAGATCCTACAGAGGGAAATGTAGAGGATAATGGTAATTTTATATAGGTATACAGGTTTGTGCAATATTGAACACTGTAAAAGCATGGAATAAACGTTCAGGTTGTTAAATATTAAGTTAAGGTTGTTAAATATTAAGTTAACAAGGGTCCATAACAATAAAATTCATAAATTTCTTAAAATAAAAAAAAATCAGACTGTCATTGACTTGCTCAATTGATTTTATATGTTTAAACTTGCATTTTTGACACTGAAAATTTCATTTTGATTAACTTAATCTCATCGATGACATATAAAGGCTTATGAGAGCATCAATTGTTTATTTAATCAGTCATTCATATGGTGGAAATAAACTTAACGCAGCAAATCCCCTGCGACATTTGTAGATATTGCCAACTCATCCCCAAATGGTAGAAATATGCAAATGTTCATCTTAAACCTTTTATCAAGAATGCTACGACAAAAAAGCCACTCAGTGAGAAAGGTAAATAGTTTGTTTTCACCCTGTTGATTGAACACAAAGGAAAAAAATAAATTCATGACCTCATTCAAGCTTTGTGTTTTTATGGTAAATACAAAAATAGCAGAAACCGAAGGGAAAAAATAGATTACTAGCACCAGTGTGGAATAAAGAGGTTCATCTTACTCGGCTATAACATCAGATGTACATACCAAGATGGGAAATACAATTTAAAGCCTCCAAATATAATTTTTTTTGAAAATAAACACTACCACAAGTTTGTACAATTCACGGTGGACATAAACCCTACCTGCACATGAGAGCCAGGGCCTGCTGTCTCTGCACTGTGTTCTGGAAATTCTGCATTTGCTGAAACAACACATCACACATTATTCTATAATACTCAATTAAAATATCATTTTCATTTACAATTTATTTACTATAATTAAAATTATTTATTTTAGGTTTAAACTAGAACTCCGCGAGTTGGATGTGTCGCCTGATGGTAATGGGTTAACAAAGATATTAGCCCATTAAAAAAAAGTCCAAAATAAGGTCAAGGTCACAGGGGTAAAAACTTGTATGCGCATGGAAAGGTCTTGTCCAGATTCACATGCGTACCAAATATGAAAGCAATATCTAAAGGGACACAGACATTATGAGCTGTTTTGAGTCGCAGATTTCGAAACCTGAACGCGGACTCCAAAGTTAAAACATTTCATGCGCATGAAAAGGTGTTGTCCAGATACACATTTTCTTTTGGTATTATACTTAAGCACAGATGGTTGTTATTGGCAATGTACAAACACAAAATGCAACAGCACAAGACCAGAATGGTCATCGGGCCTAAGTACATTTGTGGCGTGTTCTGAGAAAACTGGACAAAATGCTTGTGTGTAAAGTGTCATCCCAGATTAGCCTGTGCAGTCCGCAGAACACACATTTTCAAATAAAGTAGCTTACAAACTTAGCCTCAAATACCTGATGTTGATGGGCGATGGTCTGCTTCACCAGCACACTCTTAATACTGGCCTCCATGGCATATTTCTTGGCCGACTGGAGCACGTCCATTTGTGTGGACGAGAGTTTTGGCAGAGTGAATGGCTTGAGCTCCCGTTTGGCCCCTGGGCCTTCAAGGACCGGCCCCAACATGTCGCCCTGTGGTATGTCATCTGTAATACCAAGCTTGGCTGGTAAACATCGGGACACAACAGAATGAAGCCTGAGTTTTTTGTAAGTACTTTTACTAGGTTCAAATAGTGGTCGACTTATTTTGATGTTAGGGCATGAACTATTTTATGTATCTAATAATAGAAACATTTGTCAGAAGCTCAACCCTAGATTTCCAGATATTTTTTCGAAGACAATGATTTTGCAGGTTGCAAGGGCCAGACATTTACGGGACAGAGAACCTTATAATTAGTTTGATTTCTTCTTTTTAACAACTTAAGCAATGGCTTTATTGTACAAATGTACATAATTACTATTAATTAGTTTTGATTGCACAAACTTAAATGATAACAGAGCATTCTAAGATTTTTTTCTAAAGTGGACTTGAGCGATAGCATAGGGTAACTAAGGCTTCATGGAAACTGGAAGCAGGGAAAAACAACTACACACATTTTCATATGCAAAATAATAAATAAAGGTTGCTTTCTTGTAACAAGGTTTACCCATTTTCTGTTATGTGGCAAATACGCCAGAGTAGCCAGGGCTGGAGTAAATTCCCCTTCTCTCTCAAACAAGCCCATAATTGCTAGCACATAGAAATACAGAAAAGAAGGAAAAACAAATTTATTGACAGTCAATAATATGAATATGAATCCAAATATTGTCTTCCTTTTGTTTGGCCTATCCCTCTCAGGTATTTTTTAACTGTACTGTAATCCATAGTTCACTTTTTTCACCAAATCTGTGAGAACAATATTCCTATCTTAAATAAATAACATTGTCTTTTAGTTACAAAATGTCTTAAAACAAAGTAAGTGAATATTTATTCGTGACTAGCAAAAATAATTCAAAAAGAGGGTTCAATTAAGTTAATTTGTTCAGCCATATTATCAAATACAGTTAGTTAAAAAATTAATTAAAGTTAAATATTAAATGCGTGTCTGAAAATCGTTTTTTTAAGGGTTATCCCAAATGCATTTGTAGTGTGTTTATGAATTGTAAACCAAAATTTAGGCGCTAATGTTACATAGAAAACCTTAACAATATACAAGCAAACAATAACATGGTTACACAACTTAAAAGCAAACTACCAACCACAGAACAACTAAAACATTATTGTCCCTGAAACAAGAAAAACTAATTTGGACTGGAGACCCTGAAAAATACAAAAAGAAATGTGCGGTTATTAACAGGACGGAGCCCGCGGGAGATCATGAAGCCTTTCGATGGGCCCCAATTGAATCAACACCGTCCACTGACCAATGGTCTTGGAGCACAGCACAGGCAGCCTGCGAGCACATTTTTGTACCTATACATTTGTACCTGTAAATGGAAAGAGAGCAGTTTTGCCCTATCGCACACACTTTCTCACGCCATTTTCACTCTCAATGACAACTTCTTATATAATATAATTCTTTCATGTCTCACTTTGTAATCCTTTGTAATATCCAGAAACAGCACAATGCAACATCTACCCCTTGCATCTTTATAAAACTTGGCTAGAAGTTACAATCACAACTGAAAACTAAAGTAGTCTTTTTTTTATCCAGTGTTTTTTTTCACCTATAGGGGAATGGTGGCAGGGCCCGTTCAAAGGGGAAAAACGCGTCGTTTTTTAGGAAAAGGGGAAAATTCACACTTATATATGTTATGATTTTTATTATATGAATACACCTGTATGTATGTTTTAATGTTATATTCACAGCTGAATGTCTCTGTCCTTTTTCTTAAATATATCAATTATCTTTTCAACATTAGTTTCAGACAGTTCAGCCTTCATGCACAGTCTCAGTTTTCCTAGCCATTTTGAGTCTAGTCGGGATTTTTTAAATCAATAAAATGGCAAATTTGAGAAAATGGACCAAATTGGATTTTTTTTATAAACAAATAATGACACATCAGGCCTTTTCCTGGCCATTTTGGGAAAAAATGCAATTCACATGTAAAGTCCACGGATTTGGAAAAAAAATAAATTAAACATAACTCTTTATAATAATTCAAAATCATATTAATTAAAGTTATATACTTTGTTAGTTGTTAATGAAATAAAATCGAGATATAATTATCATAAGACACTTCTTTCTAAAAAAAAATAATATTTTATTTTTTAAACTTCTGGAAGTGATTTTTTCTACAAAATAGGGGAAAAATATATACTCTTTCTAGAGGGGAATGGGGCCGAATATCGGCGCCGAAATTGCCATTAAAAAAAACAAACTGTTATCGCAAGCTGGTTTATGAAACTACATCTGGGGATATCGGAGATTAAATTCAACATGAAAAACTTGTCCACTTTGTGTGGCTGTATAATAATATGCTTTCTTTTATCCCTTTAATTATCAAGATTAACAGATAAGATTTGCACAACTGCCAAAAATATCACTACGACAGCAGTGATAGAAACTGTTATCCATGGCTGCCCACCCATTTTTTCAATACTTTTTCTACATGATAGGGAGTTTTCTTCGCAAATCTAAGGGCAAACCACAAAAGTTAGGGGGCGGTAGGCTAGTGGGCCCCTGCAACAGGTTAATAACAGTATGAATAGCTAAAAATGCGAATTTCCTGCTTAGCAATGAAACAGTGAGTACACAGACAACCCCAGTTCAGATGATACCACTTTCAACGGTTCCACTTTCAGGCGTTATCTGAGTCCACAGTTCATGATTGAGTTTCTTTATGATCTGAAACATATTTGAATACGATTCTCCTATTTGTATTTGTACTATAACTTTTCAGCGTTGTATGTTACAAAATTAATTTAATTGAAACAATAATTTCGCAGAAAGTTTACCTCCAATTATCAATTTAATCTAAACAAAAATGGATGTTAAAATAACTTCTCTTTCAAACACTTCTAAGTTGATTTTTGAATGCTAGAATATTTAAAAGACAGGGGTTATTTTCAAACAACTTAGAAATAATTATATTTTCTTTCAATATTTTAACAGGAATTGTAGAGAGCAGCTGTGTCTGCGTTGGATTTTTCAATCAACAGTTTGGATGTTTGATGTTCACCAAGAAATCTCTGAAAAACACAGAACATGTCCAACCAATACAACAAATATATTGATTATGAAGTCCTTTTTTGTAAGTTACTCAGTTTTCATCTTGTAAAACATACTTCATAATTTAAAAAAACAAAAAAACAACAAGAGATGTGTTTGTCAATAACACAATGCCCCCTACTGCGCCGCTTTGAAATGAAATTTCTATTTATCATTTGGCAGGTATAGAAATTATCTCCCTTTAAAGCTTATTACTTCCCTTGGATTTAGTTTTTTGACCTTTGACCTTTAAGGATGACATTGACCTTTCACCACGTAAATTGTGCAGCTCCATGAGATACACATGCATGCCAAATATCAAGTTGCTATCTTCAATATTGCAAAAGTTATGACCAATGTTAAGTTTTCGGACGGACGGACAGACTGACGAACAGTTCAACTGCTATATGCCTCCTACTGGGGGCATAAAAAACTAAGGAGAAGAGTCACTTTAAGAAGGTGCTATGAACAATTTTGAAAAAATACATACTAAAATTGCCTTATTTTGACTGTAAAGTTTACTACGCAATCCAATATAAGGTCTATCAAATTGATATACAAGGATTATAAAAAAAAAAACACTTTTCAAACACACATGAATAATCGTCTTAACACAGCAGTCACAACTAATGTCACTCTATAACCATGATTTTACACACAAGGTGAGGCCATGTTTCACATGCCACAAAGGCAGTTACAAAGACTGTCTTGTCAGAAAATGTCAGATCTGCAATCAGCGGTGGACTGAAAAATACTAAATAAAAAGCTTTGGCATACACACAAACATACTAAATAACAACACATTAACAAAGATATCAACAAATGTTGCTATTGAAATGGAACAATAAATCCAATCCAAAACAGCAAATCAAAAAGTATACAGTCTATAAGATCTCAGTCATAGTTTGTTTAAGTAGTGGTAGTAGTACAGACTATATGGGTAACTACATGTAACGATGGAATGAAGTGTTGACACTCAGTGCACAATGTGATTAATTATGAGTGGAGTCTAGAACAGATCTAGTCCAGACCCCCAAAACGCAGGTTAGGCTCTTGCTGTTATATGCGACATTTGCTGGCAGGAATTCGGCTCTAGCTCTCGCCTCCAGATAACTGCATCACTTACATTGAGGGGAAGATGGTGGCTCAAAATACAGAAACAGAAAGAACACATTCTTATCAGTTATGTTTGTACAAGCATACTTCAGCAAATATATGCATGGCAATATACATTTAGTTAGTACATCATAGGCTATTCATAATTAAAAAATCCATAAAGTAGGAACAAAGCACAAAAATCAAATTTCCATAGCACTTTAACAATTTCCCAAGTGCGTTCACTAAAAAAAAGAGTAGACCTACACTGTTTATAAACATAATTACCATTGCAGTCAGAGCATTGTATTACATGTTTTTAGTTGACATAGGATCACAATAACCACTAACTTTGCACATGTACATACAGGCACCCATTACTGTTGTGTTGTAGTTACTAAAGCACCTTTCAAGTCGAATTCAGCAGAATGAGAGCCTGTACTAACCAGTGCACTCAAGGTTCAGTAACCTACCTTCTAACTTTGGTCTCTTAAAGGCAGGAGGATCTCCAGCATCAAAGGTCATCATTTGTGGAGCCTGGCTTATCTGTTTAAAAAAGGAATAAAACAATAAAGACATTGTATAAATCCTGAATACTGTTTCGAGCGTGTTTTTTCTCTCCAAACCTTTCGTATTGTGAATGAACAAATTCTGAAACAAATTTGAATACTGTCACTGAGGATCTTGAAATAATGCACAGTGCTTTCCACAGGATTTTTTTCAGCCGACCCGGTGCTGATAGGGATGGTTCAGGAGGGGTGTCCCCTCCAGACGTTGATTTTTTTTAAAAATTAAACGTGTCAATTGACGTTCTGTGGTGCGTTATAACTCAAAGAAAAACAGCGTCAAAAGACATCATTTGTTGCGCGATGACTCTTAAAAAATAAACCCCAGTTATAAAGATATAATTTGTAATTGTTTTAAAACTGTTCCCCACAGATAGTAAAATCCCGACTCGAACGATTCCCCAATACATGTACATCCGTATCCACCCGACTCTTTTACTGCATACTTACTTCTTTTCAAGTTTCTATTCATTACCCGATAATCCCGTGTTTTCCATTTTTGAAAGCAAATTCCAGTCTTCGAAATTAGCTTTCAAAAGTTACATGCCAGTCGGGCCAGTTAATGAAGAATTTTTACATGCCCAACATATTTTTTACATGCCCGAACTTTTTAAACCAAAAATTTAACAAATCACAACATTTTAGCACTTAAATGCTACACATAGTAAAGCAGAACATTTGTTACAATAGTAGTGAATACAATGACATCTAATCAGTCACTAGAATAAAGGCAGTTGATCGGTACACCAGTTCTCTTGAAAAGATTGTTCTCTGGTGTCCTCGTACCGTTTCTTGGCTTCCTTTTTTCTCTAAATCATTGTCAATTTTCTATTTTGGAAGTGCTTTACCGGGCTAAGCCCCATCAACATACATTAGATACTGCAAAGCCTCTATGTCAACAATGAAATGATAAAACTGAAGCGTATTTCTTGATTGAAATAATCGATTCAAAGAGCATCTACTTGATTAATTTCTAGAGAAACCATCGATAAAAACTGAATGTGACCGAAATGCTTCGGTCAAAAACAATAACGATGACGTGCACAAGCAGGTGCGTGTTGTTCAACCAATCGAATTTCATTGTTTTACAGTTTTCGGCAAGATATTTGTTAGCAAAATTGAAAAATAGATTTGCAAATATCAAGAGCAACTTACTTTTTTTTTTATATAAACTGTCAATTGGCTTCAATAATTTACATGCCTGGCGGCCCAAAACGTGAATTTTTGTATGTGCCCGCCCGTAATTTTACTCGCCACGGGCGATCGGGCGTGTGCTAATTTCGAAGACTGAAATTCTGGTAAATATTGACGATAAAAGTTCTCATGAATTTCCATTTTTCTAAAGTATCAAATGAATTTCGTCATAAGTGACTATTTATAGATTTGATGAAATATTCCACTGAACATGCGTAAATCGCCTGACGTGTTGTGTGCGTTTTAATACAACACTCAATACACCCACACTTTCTATGCAAATGACGCGACGTTGTACATGTTGCATAATTTTCGCGCCCTTTCTATTGAAAGGGTCAACACAAAATAAATGTGCTTTGTTTATTTGAAGCAGGAATCTGTTAACTTTGCGTTAACATTTATATTCGGAAGTGTGTTACGGATAACAAAACGTGTTCACATTAACATTAGGGAGTGTGTTTCGGATTACAAATTTAATTATGCTCATTTGAGATTTCAACAAAACATTAACACTAAAAAGTGAATTCAACGATAATTTGTTAAAACACTTTACAAGTCGAGTAAATGTTTTGACAGATTTCTGTGACAATTTCATTAACGCCTCAAGTCGTCGGCATGATTTAACTGCATGTATTGTCTGCCTACAAAATCTGTCACTCATACAAAGCGTGCGCTCTCATTGGCCAATATCAGTGATTTTTTTACCTGTGACATTAGGGAGTGCGTCCTGGACTCACAAAAACCTCTGGGATGCAAAGTTTTGAATTATGTGAGTCCCAAAAATGCATTGAAATTTCTAAAACAATAATATAGTTTAATACTTGGACTCGTTGTTTCAATTCGGGGACTCGTAGATTTGCAAGCTATCGAGTCCCAGAACTCAGATGAGAAAATTTGTAAAAATATCATTTCAATATAGATTTTCCAATACAAAGACGCTCCGCCTTAAGCCTGGGTTAAGTTGATTAAAGCGATAGACAAAGGATCGTAAATCGGCTTTCTAAGTCGGTATCGCTTTGATCTTAAGAATGGCTAGTTTCTGCTACTGTTGCAGTAACAGCCAAAAGACACTGATTGGAAAATTTCAGGCGCCCCGCGGACTCTTGATTTCAAAATTCAAGCGCCCCGGGGAGGGACCGTTAAATGGCCTGTGGAATGCCCTGAATGCAATAATGGTTTTATGGTGTTATCCAACAGCGAAAATTAATTGAATAACTGAAAATAAAATAATTTCTTTCTTTTCTTAATTCAATCTCAATAATTGTTTTTTTATGAATCCGGTTCGTTTCGCCCTTATTCATGTTGGCCCCTGAGTCGTTTCGCCCTAATTCCCGTTGGCCCTGGGTCGTTTCGCCCTAATTCCTGGGTAGTTTCACCCTAGTTTTTATACATACAGCGATTTAAAAGGATTTATCTTGAGCTTGTCACAAGCTGAATGGGATATTAATTAATACAGTATTATATTATCTTTATTACTGTTTCTTTTGTCTTTTGCTTCAGGTATATCGTCAAAATGAGGCGTTACAATGCTAGAGACGCTTTGAAATAAAACAAACTACAAAGTTATTTATATTGCATATATTTGGATAGCTTCAAAGTGATAACACACTTTACGGAATACACATGTCTCAACAAAACATTCAATACAGTGTAGTAGCACACATACACAATCAGTTGACATACATTTTATTTTACATAACAGAAAACACCTGAGCACATCACACCAAAATACAGACTTAATTTTATATTTATTAATACACATGTCTTAACAAAACATTCAATACGGTGTCGTATCACACACACACACAATCAGTTGACGTAATTTTATTTTACATTTTTTTTTTTTAGTTTTGCTTATTCTAATGTCCATAACATTTTCACTAGTTTATTTCAACTGAGCACATCACACCAAAACACAGACTTCATTTTCTATTAAATAACATCATCCACAACGTCCGGGGCAATCAGACAACTAAGTTGGTCGCTGTGGCGTAGTGGATATGGTGTTCGCCTAGCGATCGGGAGGTCACGGATTCGAACCCCACTGGGAGCGTTCCTTTGATCTCCCCCAAAGACACCAAGTACTGGTTCTAGTCCCAGGAAACGGACTCGAGAGCGTTTCTATAAGTCTAAGGCTTTTGATGCAATCAAGCTTAAATAAATAAGTTTAAATGCAATCGAGCTTAAATAAATAAGTTTAAACGAAGTCGGTTGTCATGTTGTCGGACAGTCAGTACATTCTGGAGACGGACTTATGGGATGTGGTAACTTCGTTTCACATGTACTTGTCCCAGAGTGATTGGATCTTCTCCTCCAACTTTGCAGAATTAAATAAGTGCGAAACAGCCCACTTGTAAAGCGAAACGACTCAGGGTGACCTAGGGCAAACAGGTTTTAGGGCGAAACCAGGGCCAAAAAACCCTTCTTTCATGTAGCCGAATATCGGCTGCTTCCCCAACCGAAATAACCACTTTTTTCCCCCAAATGGAACTCAAAAACTCCAATTTGAGGGGTAAAAAAAAAAAAAAAAAAAAAAAAAAATCGGAAATTGGGACGGGTCCACTTGGGGATCTAAATCCACAGTCAGTGCAAGTTTGGATTGGTAGAGAATCTGTACCTTCCTAACTTTGTGGCCACCCAATATA
>VMBQ01000071.1:358324-392593 GCA_007657795.1 Dreissena rostriformis | reverse complement strand
TTTTTTTTTATTTTTACTTTATTTTTTTATTTATTTATTTTTACTGGGTATGTCTACCAGGTAACTACCAGTTAACTATAAATAACGCAAGTAGATTGATCATCATCGTCACGTGGTAAACCCAGGAATGCAAATTGTGCATGCGTAGTGAATTGTACACATTATATATATAAAATGATCAATCCACTTGCGTTATTTATAGTGTGTATATCGTTATGTCACCTATTTTCGCAATGAACTTTCGATTTCACATCGCGAAATTTTATTACCGAATATACTGCAAATATGAACTTTTTTTAAGTAATGTTATATACCAGTCGTGATATTTTAATCAATATAAACTAATAATTGTAAAAAACTTCGGTATTTTAAAACTTTTCTTTTTTTCGTCATTCGTGGTTTACAGTCCCTTTAATGCTTAAAATAGTATATGCATACTGAATAAAACTACGAAATATTATGACATACAAAACATACGACATTCCTCTTGAGAAATAATTGCAATTGTAATTTAGTCTGTTTAAGGATCGCCACGATTTTTCCATCTGGCCCTTACTGTTCATTGATGAGCAGTCTTTTCCATTAATTTAGTATTGACCTACCGTAAAGATTGCACAGATGGTGTCTTCAAATATTAAAAAAAAAATGCTTGCTGCAACCTTAACAAGAAATATCATTTAAAAGATATTCGGCGTATATCCTGACTTTGAAATACACGTAGAAAATTAACTTTTCTAGGTTATATAATAAAAAACAAAGGCTTAATTATTGTTGTGTTCTTTATTTTCACCTGAAAGTCGCATTTCCACCGCATGAAATGTTTGTCATGTAGTGCACGTATGTTAAACCAAATAATAGTGTTCGTAGATACAAAGTTTACTACGTGTGATCACATCATATGTGGCCTCAAGTGGATTATTATGAATTGATTTCTTCGTCATCGAAACATTTAATATTTGATTAAGACGCAGTTTTCTTTCCACACATTCAACTAACACTATTACATCCGCGTCATGCGAAAATTGGTCGTATGACATATGCGGCCAGCGTAGCTTAAGCCCAGCCTGCATGGTTACATAAAACAACATTGATATAAAAGGCACACTTTAATATACACTATGGATACATAACAGTAAATACATTATAAGCATAGTACATTAATTTGATTATACATGTGCAAATACACATTATGATATTCTCAAGAAAGTACAAAACTTCCTTTTGCACAAACACAATTTTGTGCGAAATATCGAGTGTGAAACTTCTCGTATATATACACGTCTATTTAATATAAATCTTAATACGAATATTCATTTTTTAGGATAAATTCCGCATGAAGATATGAGACATTCGCATATTTGTCAAACACATTCCGTTACGTTCTTTTCCTATAATGCTATATGTACGATTTCATTAGATCGGAATTAAATGCATATTCCAAGCAAAATCGGCACAGTCTTTTAAAATGATTATATGTTGCGTTTTTTGTTTTGTTTCTGTGTGTTCGTGTTTTTTTTATTTTTGACATAAACTGCATACATTGTGCATCGCCTTCTGTAAAATCGTCTTGAACTCTTTATCCATCACCCAATAAACAAACGGGTTTAAAACGTGATTTATGAAAACTAAACGCATTCCAAAAAATAGGAATCCCTTTTCTTTATTCGACATGTTGAGTAAAAGATTTTTAATATTGCCTATAATCAATACTAGTCCAAGATACAATATGAGGGTCAGTGTAAAAATACAACTTAGTACAATCGGAATTTTCGTTAATATTCGTTGCTTTGCTAACTTTTGGGCACGCATGCGCTCATTTGCATTTATCCTGTTATATTTATTTTCATCTGAATCCTTTTTGACGTCAATATCTCGAGTGTTATCACACACGTTAATGTTTAATATGTCAATGTGCGTCGATGTAGATACGTCATCTGCCTTGGTGGTTGTTGAACCTTGTGTTACCTCAGCACAAGCGTCTTTGTCAAACGATATGCCTCCCCGGACTTTATTCAACCCATGTGTGCTTAGTTGGTGTTCTTTTGCAGCATCCAGAAAGACTGCACTTGAAATTGTTTCCGAATGGTCAAAAGCCGTAGATGAAGAAATTTTGCTGTTTGACTGAGTATCAGCGTAAAAATGTGTAGTGTTGTATTTAAAGCAATTATCATTCCCAGATATTTCTGAATTGTCATTGGTCTTTTCGGCCCTGGTCATGTCAGTTTGTAAAATACATGATTTATTCACACTCTCAGAGTGCCTTCGCCATAAGATACGGACTATGGGGATATACAGAATAACCGTTGCAAAGAGTACACATACGTCGATGGTTAACATTGTATAGATGTAGATGACATGAAATCCAGTGCCAATGTATTTTTCGTCTTTTTCACAAACTGTTATAGAAACATTTAAATACGTATCCTTGTGGACTCCCCATAGAATCCCGCCTGGCACACTTAACACAGAAGCTATTACGAAGACGGCTACACAGAGACGTAGAGCCTGCGATTTGTGTATCTGCCACCCGTGGGGTTTGCACAGCTTCCGGTAGCGGTCGACTGCGATGGCACAGAGGCCAAATGCTTCTCCAGTCACGGTGAACATATTGAAGAATGATTTCATCTTGCAGAACCATGCAATTGGAGGGTAAATGTACCAATACAGTTGAGTGACCATTTCTCCCGGCAGTGTTATCAGTGCAGCAGAGAGGTCTAACACTGCCAAACACAGTACAAAATATCTAAAGTTACAATGGTGATACCGACATGTGAACACGAATATAACTATGATATTCCCAACAAATCCCAGAAGAGCTTCAGCTCCAACAAATGCGGTTACCCATGCTATTTCTTTACTGATATTTGCATTTAAATCCTCCGCCGTCAAATTCATGATTGCTTATAACACACAAAAGTCACTAACACGCGAGACTAGTGGCACGACTAAGTTCTTCAAATTACACGATCTAAACTGTTTAAAGGCATAGGCTTATAAAGGCACATAATCGATACTTCATCCTAGATCCTAGTGAAAGTAAACTTATATCCTTCTTCGCAGGAAAACACTTTCACTTTCAGTGTCCGTTTAAAGTCGTAGGAGTAAAAATAAAACATTTTTTACCACTTAAGAATGAATGGGAACATACACTCTAAACGCACTTGAGTTTCGGACGCTGTGTCGTGTATTGTAAGTTAAAGTTATACTAAGTGTTTATAAATAAACACGATCTGTTGATTATCTCTTATCGTTATCAGGTCTGGACGGTATGGTACGGATACGCGTTTTATTCAACCCACGCAAAAACGTGTTCCACTCATTAACAAGTAACTATATTTACAATATCTGGAAAATAGAATTTCCCCTACACACATTTTACTTAAAAATCGTGTTAAAATATAATTTATTCTGTTTTAACTTAAATCTTCTAACATGGTTCTACTGACAAAACATGTTTGATCCTACTATACGTTGCACTACATTCTATTCTATGCTATATTCAATACACGATTTGTCTTCCAAAATTGAATTGCTATACACAATATTTCAAAGACGACCCTCAACATGATTTGTCAAGCTAATGAAGGTTAGAGTTATAACTTTTCGTAAAAATCATTACACTTATAAATTAACTAAGACACTGAATATAAATGTAAGCAGTTTTAAGACGACAAAGTGTATTTATAAGCTTTGCAAACTTAAATACTTTCTTCGTGCAGGGTTTTAAACATAATTACAATACATTTAACTGTCAGTTTTACTTGTTCAATATAAATCAGATCATTTTAACCATTATTGGGGCTTATAAATTAAATCTTACATGTATCTTTTATGCACGCAAAACAGCATAAACACGTTATTGTTACCCTTATCAAATGATAAACATTGGTAGCCAAATAATACAGCCATTGAGACTGTTTAAGGTTACATAGTGAGCGTTTTCATGGGCCATCGATGTCTTAGATAACAATTTCAACATTTTGATCAGACTCCTATGTAAATGTTCAACGTGTTCATAAGCCACCTATGTGTCAGATAATATTTACAGCGTTTTGTTTGACCATCTATGTTTAAATTTACATTTTCAGCGTTTTCATTGGCCACTTATGTTTAAGATGATATTTTCAACGTTTCCATTGGCAACCTATTGTAAAGATAACATTTTCAGCGTTTTTATTGCTCACCTATGGTAAAGATACCAATTTCAGCGGTTTAGAATTGTCTCGGCGACATACCATCGATAAAACAACATGAACATGCGCAACCATGAAATATCGGTCGACATTGAACAGTTCTTATGATGACGTCAACGATGACGAAACTATGGCATAATGTCACACGAGTTTGATTAGTTCCGCATGGATTAAATATCTTCTGTTTGTGATAAAACAGCTAATTGAAAAGTGCATCTTTGCACTTCATAAAGTGAATGCGCAGTGTCATAATATGACTTTTGTTGTTCTTTTTGCTTTGTTATTGTAATTGAAACAAGCATGGGAGTTTTTCATTTTTATATTTCGTTACATGTCGTTTTATTTATAAGTCCAACAATAACACACGAATGGAACGTAATTTCAGCTGTGCTATATCGTGTTATGATTTCAAACAAAATCCACATTCTGCCTGTGTGCCTATGAATATGTGATTTCATTGGCACCGTCCTACGATAATGCAAAGCGTTAAAACTCCATATTTCACTCTGAAATGTCTCGTACTTGAGGGCAAAACCCCCAAACGACTACATCATACACATTCTTTTATGCTTCTACCATGTTTAGTTATGGTAATGCTTTATATCAGAATACTATGCCTGTTTAAATGTATACAATTCTTAGAATGGTAATTGTATAATAAAGGTCCGGTCAGTACAAACAATATTTCCTTCTTTCCTATGGTTTCGTTCACTCGTATGGTTTCGTGAACATATCGATGACGCAATTTAAAACCACTGCACGTTCACGCACGCGTCGGAATTCTATTCATCTTTTGCCGGAAGTATTTTGCTCCCCAGAAAACTGTGAAATGCGGAAGAAACAGGTATTTTAAACACTATTTACCACATCCCATGCAGTAAATGCAAACGTTTTGTTATGCAAATGTCCATTCCTTAAGATAAAAACCTTTTATTTCGCGATTTCTTTCGTTTGCTTCTTTCCCCAGTGTCAGCAGACGCTGTCGGCTGTTTTCGGAATATCACGGGCCGTAAGGGACATAACTGTGCACAAACTATATATCAAGAGGCCCGTCATGTGGATAAATATATTTGATTTTAATCATTATGATATGAATACTTTTCTATTAAGCTCATTAAGTAAGACAGATTTGTTTTTTGTTCTTTTCTTCAACCCTCAACCCCCAAAATATCACTCGAATTATAAGAAGTACAACTCTGACAATTTGTTGAAGGCCTATAGAGAAGTAAAATCAGAAAAAATCAGTGTACGCAAGGCGGCTCTGCAGTACGGCGAACCATACCAAACATTTAGAGATAGACTAACTGGAAAGGTAGACATCGAAAACTATGGTAATGAGACTATCTTTAGTAAAGAAGAAGAGCTTGCCATTGTCGAGCACTTGCAATCCTGTGCCAGGTTAGGGTATGGTTTCTCCAACCCTGAGCTTTAGAAAACGGCCGGCGAGATGGCATTTGAACTGTGTAGGAGACCAACAGATAAGCCACTAAGTAACTCATGGTTATACAGCTTCCTTAATCGTTGAAAAGAGAACATTACTTCACTGAAACCAGCAGCTTTGGATACAAACAGAGCGAAGTATGTAACACCAGAATGCGTTGATAACTACTTCAAAAACCTTAACGAAACTGTCAGAAGTCTGGGTCTGCACGAAAAACCTGAATTTATATACAACCTCGATGAGACGGGCAACAGTTCAGAGCACACAGACCTCACAACAAAATAGCTCCTGTGCGAGAAAAAGCACATGCTGTTTCTTCTCCGCGATCCTCCACTACAACCTTGATTGCTTGCGTTAACGCAGCAGGAATGCATCTACCGCCGTACTTTGTTTTCAAAGGTCTATATAATATATGTTGCATACTTGCTATACTTAAACCCTCTACTGCACATACTAATTTTCAAAATAAAATCACTCTCAACATTCACATAATTTTTCAATGTATTCTTCGTTTCGAACCAACTTTTCACGCGCTACGTTATACTTATCAAATAATATAATGAAAAAATTTTAATAACGAATAAACAGTACTGAAAAAAAATCACTTCATATTTACACTTTTATATTGTGTGTCAATTATAACAGGTAAGAGGATGAACGAAGACTTGATGAAAGACACTTCACCTGGGGCTCGTGCTGTCATGTCCGATTTCGGCTGGTCAACAGACTCCGTCTTTCAAGACTAGTTGGATTACCACTTCCTGAAAAATACTTACGTACAGGTCCGGAGGACAAACAACCGATTTTGTTAATTCTCGACGGGCACACCACACACATGTCGCGTAGCATGATAGACAGGGCTTTATCCAAAAACGTCCACATCTGTGTGCTTCCTTCCCAATTCTTCACACGTACTGCAGCCTTTTGATGTTGCAGTGTTCGCCCCCTGAAAAAAACGGGCATACACCCACTCAACAAAGACGCGATTTCCACAGAGCGATTTCTCCCATGTGAGTCATTCCGTGACCCGACGCCAGTGCTTAAGGTCAAGGAAATGCAAGTTGGAAGAGATGCAGTAGAAGAGTATCATCAAAAGAAGCTTGCAACGAAACAACAAGCCATGATTGAAGTAAAGCTATCACATGGACGTTTGGGAATGTTAAATGGCGATGGCTGATAGTTGTTTACAGGTGGGTGTTATTCGCAGGAAAATATATAGCGAAATCGTTCGGGAGAAAATCGATGTGGTCGTTATGGAGAGGTGGTCATTATTCAAAGGTGGTCGATGGGGCAGGTTGGACTGTAGTAACGGATTTGCACACGCTAAACCAATAATGTTTTTTTTTTTATTTATTTTTAAATATGTTACCTCTGAAACAATATTTAATGATGAATGCATTATGTATCTTGGCAATTTAACAAATAATTCGTTCTGCGCTTATTGGTGTCCATTGTGAAAATATGGCGTAGTGGCCCTATGATTGACATCAGTACTTACTCTACTCTACGTAAAAAAATCCGGGAAGTTATTGAACTCGAAAGAAGAAACACGTTCCTCGATTCAGTTGCAATTTTATTTCCTTAAACTGCATATTAAAATATCAGATATATTATGTATGTGGTTATTTCCCTCGACCATTGGACTTGGAACAGTATATCATACGTTCTTCGATAAAAAATGCGTCATTCTTAAACGAATTGAACAAGAGAAACGTTCATTGAAGTTGTCTTTTAAATGGCAAATTTAACAGCTGAGGAGTTGAATGAACACATTGTGAAGGCAATATTGTGGGTTTCTGTGTTAATTGGAGTGGAACTCGTACTCGGCTTCATAGGAAATGCTGCTGTTATTTACATTTTTGGCCGTCGTTACCACAATTGCAATTTTCGATATTTCGTGCTATGCATTGCCTGTATCGATCTCCTCAGCGTTTGCACAACCATGCCGGGCGAAATAATCAACCAACTGTACTGGTACGTTTATCCTTTGAACGGACTGTTCTGCAAAACGAAAGCTTTTCTTAACCTGTTCACGTTGTCTGTCGAGACATTTTGTCTCTGTGCCGTTGCTGTTGATAGATACAAGAAGATGTGCGCACCACATGGTTGGCAGATTCGACCAGTCCACGCTTTACGGATATGTATTGTTATCGTTGTTTTTTCGGCTGTGGTTTCCTCTCCAGTTCCTTTATTATGGGGACTGAACACGTTCAATATTACCAATATCAGTGTTACGGTCTGCGAAAAGGACGATAGATTGTTTGAAAGTGGATTTCATCAGCTTTATATTAACGCACTAGCTGGAGTAGAGATAGCTGCCCTCGTTTGTATGATTGTATTGTACATCATTCTGTTCATGAAAATTCATCGCAATATAGTATATAAAAACCGTGCTTTTCGAGGAACTCTACCTCATTCGGTTAGTAAAACAAAAGAAGGCACACACATAAATGCAGTTGCAGAAACCAGCCTAAGCGTGTATACGGCAGACGAAAACATAACCGATGTTGAATCAGATTGTGTTTCCTCGATAACTGCCATGGAATTGAGAAGTATAAAAGTCGTCCCAGAATCGTCAAATAAGTTTTTTAGTCAGGATAAAAATAGAAGTATCAGCACAGGAGAACAATCTACTATTGGCCATATTGTTAGCGGACAACACATGCATGATATCAACAATAGTTCTAAGTCTGAAACAAAGACGAATGCACAGGTAATGTCATTTAAAAAGGGACAATTGCGACTTCTCAGAGTAACTAAAATAACACTGACCCTGAGTGTCATATTCAGTATGACAATACTTGTATATACAATATTGCAGATTCTAGTTGGCAAAGACAAGCATAAATTACAGCATATGACCAGTACAAATAAGGCATTATTCCATTTTGGTTTAAGACTTGTATTCATAAATCACGTGATCAATCCGTTTGTTTACTGGTTCATGGATAGAGAATTCAGAACAAAGCTTAAACATGCAATATCCGGTTGCCGCAGGGCCTAAATGGAATTTTCTCCCGAAACGGAAATTAAAAATGCAGTTTTTTTCAAGCGTTTGTTAACATGGTCAACAAACAGTTTCAAAGGAAGAAAGATGTAACCTCAATGATATACATTGACAATAAGGAACAAAAGTAATACAATCATCTGGGAAAAAAACTTACCGTGAGCGTGTGAAATAAGGAGAAAATGCTGTGTTTTCGTCGTAAAGTTGATTTGCATTTGTGTATATAAATAACTGAAGACACATAGCTATAAAACAATCGCTTTTATATATCGAACCGATAACTAAAATGTTCACATAATTTCCTTACTATCACCATGATAGAACAAATTATACATGTAATACATCAGTGTTCACGATTCCCTAAAATTCCAGTGAGTCCCTGGGACTCGTAACCTACAAAAACGATTCATTGAGATTTGTTTGAGTTCCAGTATTCTGATCTAATAATATACATCTATTTATGTCTCAGGAATTTTACACATCCATCTTCAATAAACATACTTCATATCACAAAATACATGTCAATAGACTGAAAATATAATACAACACTTCCAAAATTTCTACACAATTACTAACTCAACTACAAAATGACTAGAGTAACTTTAAGATATTATATCATAGTAATATGATCAAGTACAATCTATGGCATATGTAGATGTATATTAAAACTTTCTTAGACGAAATTAAAAATTAATACGTGAAGACAAGTAATGTTTTCATTGACATTTTTGCTGCGTCTCAGGGAGGCAAGGTGCAATGATGTTTTGCATCCCTGGAAAAATCATAACGTCACAATGTACGTTTACGGCGTAAACGCGGACGCTGCATACATAGCCATCATGAGTGAGTTTTTATATCTGATTTTCAGTAATGTTAAAAAAATGCCCTCTTAAGGTCCTTTGAATGACTTAAACCATTAAAGACATTTTTTTTTTATAGAATTACGTCGTAGTTGTTATTTGCGGTGAAATGACTACCATCTTATACTCGTTTCGCGTGTACATTAAAACGATGCTCTTTTGTATGTGTGTATTATCATAACTTGACATAATGAGATAATCAAGTACCTTCGTATTTTAAAAATTAAGGCATATGTAACGATCACCTAGTTTCTTTATTGCTTCGTATTTGTCAAATGGCAAAGCAAAGAAATGAAATGTACATATAAAACACATTCCTTGTTAAATATGTTTTTCCTCGGCAATAACACTGTTCTGGATGGTATGTGGTCAGCCGTTGCAATAAAGCATGACTCATGTGAATTAAAATCTACCGCGACAATTTGTTAACGACACATAGGAAGTTTGTGAAGTTGACCACCTTTATTGTTTATGTGAAGATCTTGCTTATTAAATTGACGTGAGCATGTCTAGTTTAGTATTGTCTCATTAAAGAACTTTCACACTACACGATTTTCATGTCATGCGCACCATTATGTTTGACAAATCTAACAATGCTAACAATGATCAGGCTCCTTGTACCAGGATGGAAAAGCAGATAGAGACTCAGATTGCTACAATGGCGCCTTCCGTCAATGCAGGTTTCACAACATGAGGGCATCGGTCCCAGATGTTTCAATATTTATTCAAAACGTCAAATAAATTCAAATAATCAGAATCCAAATTGTTCTGTTATTATTTCGATATCTGCCGGAACTCTCTAGTATGCTACTTTGGTTACAAGAACCTTGCCTCGAATCTTGAAACTGGAAATACACTCTTCACATATTTATGACAGCGTTTTTATATAGGGTGTAGATGTATATACATGTTGTCCATGTTGTTTAATTAAATCACTGTTAAACCATTGCCTTGTATCTTGAAACTGTAAATATACGTTTGACATATTGATGACAGCGTTTTAATGCAGGGACTAGATGTATACGAATGTTGTTTAATTAACTTATTTTGAAATCATGGTATCTGTGTACAGGTTATATGCGTGTTAGTGCCATTAAATGGTATGCTGGCGACAGAACATACTTCTGGCAGCTACATTACAATCATAACTAACTGTGTTCACACAAATATGCCTAAAGAAATTACAGGTACATCGTTATTATATATATTCGTCTATTACAGTTTTGCAACTTTCGTTTTTTCTCTATATCATATCAGATGTTTGTTATACAAAAAAAACAAAACAAGAACGCTAAATAAAATGATGATGAGTTAAGTTGTCGAATGTGTTATTAAAAATGATAATGGTCGTAATACGGATGAATTTGTTCGTGGTGATGCTGAAAGAATTAAAATTAATTAAAATAATTCGAAAAGTCTTCTCTCAAATACTTTTAAATAGATTAAGAAACTGGTCAATAAAACATAATAAATTGATATCCATTCAGTTTGGGTATACACAAGGGAAATCAATCTTTGGATATATATTTGCATCGAAAGCCCACGGTTTATTTTGACAAGCTCGAGTACCTTTTCTGGGTAGAACAAGTTTGAGATGTCTAAGAGAAGATCTTGAGGAACGCTCCCAGAGAAGAAATCCAACCCGAGTCCTCATGATCTAAGACTATGTTGATGATTCCGGTTTATTGTTGTAAGTTTTAACAAGTAAGAAACTGAATCTTCGTAGCTAAACGCTTTCAATCAAACATTTGTTTATGTCTCCAAACATGTCCTGTATTTTACATGAATTCGTTTTGCTATTCAAAACACAGGAAATAACGTTAGCAGTGTATCTATTTTTGTTTAAAACATACATATGCATGTAATAATATAATTGTGCATCTTTCATGTAGCTGTCGTGTATTTTGAAATAAACATGTTTTTAATTTTTTTATACTGTTGGTTATTACAGTTGATAAAATACAGCGAAATAAGTGTATCAACCATTTTTTTCACAAAGTTCGTTTATTTGAAATGTCGGTATATTAATTTACATGGTACAATTATAAAAACATCGTGAAAAAAAGCTTCCAAAAAGTATGACGTACAACACATACGACATTCCACTTGACCAGAAATAGCAACATTTACCTAGTTTTTGTCACTATGGCAACGGTTTTCCCATCTGGCACGTATTGTTTCTTGAAGAACCGCGTTGCTGGACGGCGGCAGTCTTTGCAATTTATTGAGCCTTGGCCGACCTTAAGGATTATACCGATGGTCTCTTCAAATATTGAAAACATTGCGTGTTGCAATTTAACCAAAAGTCTCGTGGTTCCGTCGCACTAACTATGAATACAAAGCCTTGGGACGGTCAACGAAAAGCATTCGGGATGTACACAGGTTGAAAGGCGCGGTGAACATCACACTTAGTTCATATTAAATCACAAAACGCACCTGTGTAAATACACATTATCCTAATAGAATTTCAATTCCAATAACAAAGTAATTAAACGTAATATAAATCAATTAATACAAATGTAATTTCTCTGTGGTTTAATACTTACTATAGCAACCGAATGTTTACTTTTTGAGACGAAATGAAATAAAGTCAGTGTTATTAAATAAAAGTATCAGATAAATCCATTATTAATGACAAGATTTCAAAATCTAAAATCATATAGTACAAATTCAAGATAATTGTAATGCATCTCAGGAATAAGCCGTTATGCAGATTGTCCGATTACATAACTTGGATGCATATGCCAACAAATATTAAAATCAATCAAAAGCATTCGTATTTTTTAATTTAAATTAAACACACCAACACGTATACGCAGTTTGAAAATATATAGTGTTAATATATCAAACAGTCGATCGACTCAAGGTTTCTTTATGCATGGGCTGTTAAAAGGCCTTTGATTAAAAACATAACATTTTTTGGCATTCAATTACTTTAATAACATATGTACACACTGGATTAAATGTGTTGAAGTTATTAACAGACACATGATAAACAAAAATCAAGCAAAAAAGCTCTATGATAACATGTAACAAAACATTAAAACTAAAGGCATAATTAAATATACACTTTGGATAAAAAAGTAGATACACGATGAATAAAGAACATTAATTTGATGATACATGTGTAAATACAAATGATTATATTATCAAGAAAGCACAAATCTTCCTTTGCGCAGCACCCAAAAATATAATTTTGGGCAAAATATCGAGTGTGCAACTTCTAGTATATGCACGTCTATTTAATATTAATCTTAAAACGAATATGCATTTTTTAATTGAATGCCGTATGAACATACTTTACAGTCGTAAATTTATCAAACACATTTTGTTACATTCTTTTCCTATAATGCTTTATGTACGATTTCCGTAGATCTGCATTTAATGCATATTCCGAGCAAAATTGGCATCGTCTTTTAAAATGATTATATGTTGCGCTTTTTTATTTTTGTGTGTTTATTTTATTTTTGACATAAACTGTATACATTGTGTATCGCCTTTTGTAAAATCGTTTTGAACTCATTATCCATTACCCAATAAACAAACGGGTTTAAAACGTGATTTATGAAGACTAAACGAATTCCAAAAAATTGGAATCCCTTTTCTTTATCCGACATGTTGAGTAAAAGATTTTGAACATTGCCTATAATCAATATTAATCCAAGATACAATATGACGGTCAGTGTAAAAATACTACTTAGTACAATCGGAATTTTCGTTAATATTCGTTGGTTTGCTAACTTTAAGGCACGCATGCGCTCAATTGCATTTATCCTTTTATATGTATTTTCCTCTGAATCCTTTTCGAATCCCTGTGTGTTTAGATGATACACTTTTGGAGCATCCAGAAAGTCTGCACTTGCAATGGTTTCCGATTGGTCAAAAGCCGTAGATGTGGAAATTTCGCTGTTTGACTGAATAGCCGCGTCATAATGCGTAGTATTGTATTTTAAGTCATGAGAATTCCCAGATATCTCTGCATTGTCATTGGTATTTTCGGCCTTGGTCAAGTCAGTTTGTAAAATACATAATTTATTCACACTATCTGAGTGCCTTCGCCATAGGATACGGGTTATGGGGATATACAGAATAACTGTAGCAAAGAGTACAAATACGTCGATGGCAAACACTGCATAGATGTAAATGACATGAAATTCAGTGCCAATGTATTTTTCGTCTTTTTCACAAACTGTTATAGAAACATTTAAATACGTATCCATGTGGACTCCCCAAAGAATTCCGGCTGGAACGCTTACAACAGAAGCTATTACGAAGACGGCCACGCAGAGACGTAAAGCCTGCGATTTGTGTATCTGCCACCCGTGAGGTTTGCACAGCTTCCGGTAGCGGTCGACTGCGATGACACATAGGCAAAATGCTTCTCCAGTCACGGTGAATATATTAAAGAATGATTTTATCTTGCAGAACCAGGCAATTGGAGGGTATATATACCAATACAGTTGAGTGACCATTTCTCCAGTCAGTGTTATCAGTACAGCCGAGAGGTCTAATACTGCCAAACACAGTACAAAATATCTAAAGTTACAATGGTGATACCGACATGTGAACACGAATAAAACAATGATATTTCCAATAAATCCAAGAAGAGCCTCAGCTCCAACAAAAGCGGTTACCCAGGCTATTTCTTTTCTGATATTGTCATTTAAATCCTTTGCCGTCAAATTCATGTTTACTTATAAAACACGCAAATCAATAAAACAAAGCACAAGTGGCACGACTAAGTTGTTCAAATAATGCGACCTAAACTGTTTAGACGCATAGGCAAATATAGGCACATAGTCGACACATAATAGAACATTTGAGGGAAAGTACAATAGTATCCTGCTTCCCACGAAAACATATACATTTTTACATAACGTCCGTGTCAATTTAAATTCGCAAGAGTAAAAATAAAACAAAATTCCTTCCACGTCGGACTAATCAAGAAGACACACTCTAAACGCAATGAAGTTTTGGACGCTGTTTCGCTGGTTTAAGTTTAAGTTATACTAAGTTGTAATAAATAAACATGATCTGTTGACTATCTCTTATTGTGTTCAGGTCTGGATGTCTGGATGGTATGGTATTGTTCCTCATTTGATTTATCACACGTAAAAACATGTTGCATTTATTTACAAGTAACTAACTATATTTACAATCTTTTGGAAAAGAGAATATCATCTACACACATTGTACTTTAAAATCGTGTAAAAATATCTTTTACTCTGTTTAAACTTTTTATTTCCTTACATGGCTCCACTAACGTAACATGTTTGATCGTACTCTACTAAGTTCTACGGTCGGGACTTGTATCAAATATATATATATATATCTTTTGAAAAGATTGTTTTTATTATCTCACCCGAGCACAACTTGCTAATTGTGAGCTTTTGTGATCGCCCGTTGGCCGTCGTTCGACAACATTTATCTTGAGGCCACAGTTATTACCCAACCATTATGATATTTATGCCGAGTTCGAAACTGGGTTCTGTGGGGTCCGAAAACGAGGTCAGTTAGTCTTATTGAAAAAAAAACGCCGGTAAACAATCTAGATATCATCTTTTTTGACCCAAACATTATGAAACGGCTGCGTTCGAAAATGTTTCCGGTCCGTTGAACAATCGTGTGAACACTGCATTAATCAAATGTGTTGCCTAATCATCATGCACCTTGATCAGAACATTTGTTGTCATGATATATTGGCCGGATTCACAAATGGTTCAGGTACGTTGAAAAACATGTCTGCCTTTACAGGGGAGGTGTTATCGGTTGCATTTTTCCTTACATTGAAACACAACCTGCTAAGAATAGTTAAGTTCCATCTTGCCTCAGGTGGTAGCCATAGGGCTTTTGACTGTGTTTACTTTACAACTTTAAGTGCTTATGCTTTTTGTTAAAATTAAAACGGTTATAGCCAAACTCAAAGTGCCGGAAAGAAACGACCATCAATACAATTATACAAATTAAACAAAAACATAAAATAAAACTCTACGCCTACAGGTCGAAATGGTGTAATAGATGTGGTGGCCGCCCTGCGGCTCAGTTCGATCCCCACTGTGGGAATGTTCGCTGACCATTTCCAAAGACACCGTGTACTGGTTCTACCAGGCAAAGGACTCGATATTATCTATATAAGAATGGCTATAGATGGCATCGAGATAAAAAATAGTTTAATATTACTAAGAATTAATTTTCCGTAGATAACGCGAATTTACTAGATTTAAGCTAGTAAACTGTTATGGTCTAATTAAACTCTTGCAAAACGTGCACGAATAAAACCGAGGGAAAATAAAGAAAGTGGTCCAAGCAGATAGTTTATGCTAATGGAGTTAATGAGTGCCAGGTAAATGGAATCGTCCTATACTTTAATAAAACAATGGTTAAAAAAAGTGGGTACACTTATTGGAGAAAAACAAGATAATTATACAAAAACAGCGCAAACTGGCATTCGATTGGAACATCTCACGTTAGGTTTAGTAAATAAATGTTTCAATAAATGATTTTTCATCAAAATTAAATTGCTCAACAAAATGTTTCATAGACGACCCTCAACATGACTTGTCAAGCTTATGAAGGTAAGAGTTACAACATTTCGTGAAAATCACCACACTTATAAATAAACCAAGACACTGAATATAAGCAGTTTTATTAAGAGGGCAAAGTTTATTTATACGCTTTGACAAACTTAAACACTTTCTTCGTGCAGAATATAAAACATACTTAAACCTCAACGATACAATTTTACAATAAATTAGACTATCAGTTTTACTTGTTCATTATAAATCAGATCATTTAAAACATTATAAGGGCTTATAAATAAAATCTTACATGTACTTAAATACTTTATTGTTACCCTTATCAACTGATAAACATTGTTATCCCAAAATTACAGCCATAAAAAATTTTTAATGTGACATTTTGAGCGTTTTAATTGGCCACTTATGTTGAACATGAAGATAACAATATTTGCTGTGTTTTCATTGCTCAGCTATGTTTTAGATACACTTACGAGTATCAGCGTTTTCGACGTACCATCGAACAAACCACGTGCAAACTATTGCACGTTTGTCATTCCATCCATGCAGCATCAGATATTGCAAAGTGCTAATGATGACCAAAAATATGGCGTAATTAAGGCTAATCAAAACTAGTTTGATTAGTTCGACGTTGAATAAAGATGTTATGTTTTTGATGAAACGGCTTATTACAAAGTGCACCCACGAACTTCTTAAAGTGATGGTGACATAATAAGACTATTGTTGATCTTTTTCAAAGGAAGAAAGATGCAACCTCAATGATATACATTGACAATAAGGAAAGAAAGTAACACAGTCATCTGGGAAAAACACTTAACGTGAACGTGTGAAATAAGGAGAAAATGCTGTGTTTTCGTCGTGAAGTTGATTTGCATTTGTGTATATAAATGACTGTAGACACTATATAATGAATCGCTTTTATCTATCGAACCGATAACTAAAATGTTCACATAATTTCATTACTATCCCCATGATAGTAACATTAATACATGTAATACATCAGTGTTCACGATTCCCTAAAAAAATTCCATGGAGTCCCTGGGACTCATTTCCTACAAACACGATTCATTGAGATTTGTTTCAGTTCCAGTATTCGGATCTAATTATATACATCTATTTATGTTTCAGGAATTGCAACACATCGATCTTCAATTAACATACTTCATACAATCGAATAAGTGCCAATAGTCTGAAAATACAATAAAACAACGTTTTCCTAATTTCTACACAATACCTAACTCAACTACAAAATACTAGCACAACTTAAGCTATGATTATATCATAGCAACATTTACTTTTAAAAAACTTCGCATCTGTCGATTTCTATTTTTTTTTGACAAAATGAATACATGAAAAAAAGTTGTGTTTTCATTGAAATATTTGCTGCGTCTCAGGGAGGCAAGGTGCAATGATGTTTTGCGTCCCTGGCAAAACCATTGCGTAACATTACACTTCAACGGCGTAAACGTGAACACTGTATAAATAGTCATCATGAGTGAGTTTTAACATCTGATTTTCAGATATGTTAAAAACATTACCATCTTAAGGTCGTTTTGGATGATTTAAACCATTGTAGAACGTTTTATAGACAAAGGTCGTAGTTCATACTTACAGTTAAATGACTGCCACCTTATGCTCGTTTCGTTTATAAATTCAAACAACGCTCTTGTTTATGTGTGTATAATCATAACTTGACACATTGTGATAATCAAGTACCTTCGTGTTTTAAATTGTTCTCGATACAGCTAAAGGTCGTCGAAAAAATACCCCAAACCGACGTTAGTCGTGCGTCGTTCACACTTGTAACCAGAAGGTTTATGCATTTTTAACGATCATCTTGTTTCATGATTAATACACATTTGTCAAATGGTATAGCAAAGAAATTGAATGTACAGTCTAACCTGTCAATAAAGACCACTCAAGGGATTTGGTCGTTGTGGTCATTGTTCACAGGTGGTCTTTATTCGAAGGGTCGATTGAAAGGAATTGAAAGGATTGGGAGGAAATCGTTGTGGTCTTTATGGACAGGTGGACTCTATTAAAAGGTGGTCTATGGGACAGGTTTGACTGTTTATATGAAACACATACTATTGCGAGATAATATTTTCTTCGGCAATAAAACTACTCTGGATGGTCAGCCAGTGGAGACTCAGATTGCTACAATACGCATGCCGTCAATGCAGGTTTCACAACATGAGGGCATCGGTCCCACATGTTTTAATATTCATTCAAAACGTGAAACAAATTAACATAATCCGAATCCAGATTTTACTGTTATCATTTCGATATCTACCGGAGCTCTCTAGAATGCTACTTTTGTAACGAGAACTAGGAAGTTCAGAATTGCAAGATCTTGATTGCTCACTGGGTTCGGATACGTCTGTCGTACCGTATATTTACCGATTATGTATACCGAGTGAAAAATTCAACCTCAAATGTGACAAATGTAATATATTTGGGAGAAAATGACATGCTAATCAAACGAATGTGGTGAATTGCATCTGATATATTCGTGTTGCTTAAGATTAATTATAAACAGCAAAACGAATATGTAATACGCACGAGTAAACAAACACAAAAACACAACAACAATGGCAGGAAATCATCACATTTCACAATGTTTTGTTTGGAAAACAATAACAACCACAACAACAATGTTCATTCCAACGCTCATGTTAATATAAATAACATGTATTAACCTTAACTAGAAAACAGACAAGTGTATCTTGAAATTGTACATATACGCTTAAACTATTTATGACATCGTTTTTATCCCTTTGCATGCTGGAAATTTGTCGTCTGCTAAAATGTCGTCTGCTGAAATTCTAAAATCATCATTTTCTTCACTTTTTTTTCAAAGAACACTATCAGAAAAGCAAACAGTTTGGATCCTGATGAGACGCCACCTTTTGTGGCGTCTCATCTGGATCCAAACTGTTTGCAAAGGCCTTCAACATTCGGTTCCAGCACTGAAAGAGTTATTCATGGATTAGATGTATATCCGTATTGTTTAATAAAATCAATGTAAAATCATTGAATTGCTTCTTGAAACTGTAAATAGACGCTTAAAATAGTAATGCCATCGTTTTTATATATGGTGTAGATGCATATCAATGTTGTTTTATTAAATTATATACGCGGCAAGCGATATTTGATTGTCGAATTGGCGAGCTTGTATTATACAAGAAAAATTGCTTAGAAAAACTCATGTCGCTGTTCATTATCATGTTTCGTTGTTTTTAATTCTTAAGATCAACTATGTATAACTCAAAGGACCAAGTATATTGCTTAAATCTTCCGTTTGGGATTATGGGCTTTCTTACTACGTATTCAGTTGGAGTTGCTCCCCTTTGACGGAATCAGTTTGAGCTGTTTCCCTTTGACCACAGAAAACAATAGTCTGCAAAATTGTAAAGTATACAATGCCACCAGCCAGCACAGCGGTACTGTCCCCCGAGACTACTGTCTCTCCCCAACCAAGTACTCAATACTGCATTGCATAGTACAATTTGCAAGTATGAAAGCCAACCAGCACGCGCAGCGGCGCTGTCGCTCGTGAAAAAGTGGTATTAAAGGCATTTGTTTCATTCTAATGAGTGACGTGTTTCTGCAGCTCTAACATAAAACAGAAAAATCCGTCACACTGTCAATTAGCACATCTACATAAAAGACACACTCGGTATGTCATCTACATGTACTTCTTTATTTAAGGTCGGTGATAACACCGGATTGAGCGATTCGCGTTCGTGTCATAAAAGTTAGTGTACCATATTGAAGTACTTTTGGTCCTTAAATACCCTTGGCTTTCAATAAGAAACGTGTATGTTTTAGAAATAGTTTTTGATCATAAGCGGATAGTTTAACCATATCTTCATAATGTATTCTAACAATACTATAATGATTATTTTCAAAAGGAAATTTACCCGAAAAGTGTTATTTTCTATCATAATATTTTCACAGTTGTTTAACAAAACATGTCATCTTTGTTTGTAGTCAATCTGTTAGTGATATGCTTTAACCCATTTATGCCTAGTGGACTCTCCCATCCTTCTAAATTTGATCAATTTATTTCCAAAATTAGGGATGTCTAGTATATCTATTTCCATATTTAGAATATTTCTTACAGAAATTCCTTTAAGCAAACAGCGCAGACCCTGATGAGACGCCGCATCATGCGGCGTCTCATCTGGGTCTACGCTGTTTGCCAAGGCCTATTTTCTAGACGCTAGGCATAAATGGGTTAAATTGATACAGATCACACGGCGTTTCAATGTATAATATGCATTTCTATGTATACCTTTGTTAATGTCATATTTCGAGAGATAGTGTATTGTAGTTATATAAAGTTTTTGCATACACATATAGAAATAAGAACATAATTTACCAATGATTATTATATATAACAAATGTTTATTGTAGGACTCTTTATGTTTGGGTCTGGGTGCGCTTGTTGTGTGATTTCGCCCTGTGTCTTATTTTTGGGCAATCTGTCATTTTTTATTAATAAGGTACTCGTAGAAATAAAATGTCTCACTTGCTGATGCTAATGGGAATTTCCATGGGTTGTATCTTTATATTCGATATAAATGTCCTGCAATGCCCTTCCAATATTAAATGCGATGCCTTTATTTTGTATTTGTGTACACATGCATATAGATTGATTGAATATTTGTAAACGTTTTGCTCGAAACATCGAGCTTGATATTTAGTACCTTAATTGTCCCTTACGGTGTATTTAAATGCTGAAGACTATCGTTGTAGCGTTGTTTACAAACTAGTGTGTTGTAGCGGTAAATTAAAAAACATTAATAATGAACAACAAGGTAAGTCACGTTACTTAAAGAAAAAAATCACCTCGTAATTTGAGTCTGTATCCATTACTGGCTGTACTCATTCCACTTCCTTCTTCGGTCGCAACGCATGTGAACGTATGTTTTGTATCCATCATTTTCGCGTCTGAAATTAATATGTGTCCAGACGCTACTGTCTTGTATAGTGAGAACCTGTTGTCTGAAGTTATGTTAGCACCATCTTGTTTCCATTCATAGAACATCGTCAGATTATGATTCTCGGGCGATGTGGAAGAATGGCTTTCGCATCTCAAACTTACCGTCTCACCTTCAGACGCATTGCGTGGATATTGTTTTATTGTTGGTTGCATTGGATCGCCTACAACATATGTTATAGGTGAGAGTTATAATTATAGAACAGTGATATTTTCTTAACTCGTTTCCTTGCCGATGTGACGAATATGCTCATTTTGACTATAAAGAGAAATTATTTTTGCTAAATTGCAGGTCAGAGTTATGGAATTGGTCGGTGACCTCATACAATGACCTCCTCTTTATTTGTTCACAAATCAGCTTGACATTTGTTAGACACATATATTAGGAAATATTGCGAATGATTTCATTACTTGAGCAGGTCCAAAATATATATCCTTTATATGTGTTTGCATCGTTCCGAACGCGGTTTTAGTCTACCAATGACAACGTATGAAAACGCACCAATATTGAACAATATTACACTTACCATACAAATAAATAAACACACAATGACGTTCTGTTTCATTAGCCACAAATGTATACATGCCCACCATTCCATACGACATTGGAAATAGCTTGATATTATATACGCCTTTCCAAATATTTGAACTTGGGTCAACTGTGCAATTTTCTGTCCAGTGTGAATTACTAGGGAAGTCTGAGTATTTCAACGCCCGGAAAATAGCTTCGTTCTCATTGTTATACAATATAACATCCCTCTTTCCGTCGCTCCTGTCTGTGAAGCGTATTACGGGTTGTTCGCCACTTCTTGTGAACAGTCTATCGGATGAAGAGCAGGCGCCTTTATGAAATATAATACTTATTGTTAAGGATGTATGCTGCAATGTGAATAAATATTGGTTTTACATATCTTTTTTTCCCGAGAACCAATGTTTGATGATAAAAACACGAACCAAAAAGCCAGGGTCACTAGTTAGGGTTTTTTGTTATTGGCCTTTGAGCAGCATGACTATTTAAACATTCGGGTAAATTCACAACTGCGTGAATTTATTTGGCAGACTTACATGCACATAAAAATATGGCTGTTTTATAATTTTTGGTAAATACAAAAAAAAAACAACAAAAAACGCACGAAAAGTCCTTATATGCACAAACACATTTGTTTCTTATGTTTTGTATTGCCACACACAGACTTCTTGAGATGTCGACAAATATAAAAATAACTGGGTCAGCAGGATCGTTTGTTAACAAATGCAATTAAAACAAACTTACAGCAAAAACAGTCATACGTTACTCAAACATACATACACGTATATCAAGTGTTTTTGAGTCGCTATTTATATGTTAGTGAAATTACGAACAAAAACCTAACTTGAGATAAAATACGAAGTCTCCAAATGACACAATCTAAATATATTAACTTTCAGTGAAATTCAATTATAGTAAATCACGATTGAAATTGCACGAAATAAATATCCGTTTCTCGTTGATAAGATTTATGTGTGTGAAATAATTTTTATACAAATTTATTTCATTTAGAACCCATCATATCTGTTCAAGGCCGGTGTTTTTTCATTCCTGAGTTCGGGTCTTTTCAGGTTCCCGTAGGCTACACACGGTTGTATTTCGTATTTTTACCATTTCAAAGAATCCCAAAAATAGTCGCGCAGAATATTTACTAATAATTGGATCGGGTTATGATGGACAGAGCACATATTTGTTTTGTCTGATAAAATACGTGTGTAGTACATGCGTTACACATGAGGTACGAACTGGTGTTCAAAAACATGGTTGCTTTGACAATTGGTAAGTCTGCTTTCATCTTACTGCATATCCACGCTTTTTCAGCAAGCCCGAACACATTTTTTATCAGATTGCTATAAGAGAAGAAAGATATGCAAACGAAAATAAATTATATGCACGTACATCCTTTTGCACGTGCAGCAAATGAATTTACATCTGCAGGTGGTCTAGAAGTGTCACAGATTCATTGGTGAATGAGTCTAATGCAACTATGTAGAAAATGTTCTTAAACAACAACTTAAGAAATTAAAAGTTAACATCTTTAGTCGTTTGCGAAACATTATAATAATAAAAGTGTTTCGTCATAAGTGCGATTGAGTTTGAACATACTATGTAAAGTGTCTAATGATTTAAATGTTTAGTTATATATTATCTTATGCTTTTGTGTGTTAAAGCTTAATATATAATATATCATAACCCACTCTTTCCATGGAAAATATCATTTTAAAAACAATTCTAACATGCCAAACATCTATCTTCTCTTAAAGAGGAATATCGACTGTTTCTCCCTTAATGCAAGATATGACTTGTCGATAAAATCGTACTATTCGAGACATTTGTTTTAGTCTTAGGGCCTATTTCTGTGAATCTGAAGCGAATAGAAAATGTCTGTTTACTTTTCTTATCCTCATATTAATATTGTTCTTATTTCTATTTCCTTTTCAATATTCATCTCATTTTTATCCGAAAATCCGAAAATGCGTCAACTTATTTCGTAATCAGTTTTATAGTAAAAATAAGTATGCGAGAAACTAATTTACTTATTTTGTATAAGAATTACTTGCATCAGCGTAAGCTTTGACTCTGGAGTGACACTCCCAAATATCACACATATGTAACAATATTAATGACATTTGGAAATTGAGATCACTTTTTAAACCATTTATGCCTAGCGTCTAGAAAAAAGGCCTTGGCAAACCGTGTAGACCCAGATGAGACGCCGCATGATGCGGCGTCTCATCAGGGTCTGCACTGTTTGCTTAAAGGAAGCAATAAGAAATATTCTAAATACAGAGATAAATATACTAGACACCCCTAATTTTGTAAGTGAATTGATCCAATTTAGAAGGATGGGAGAGTCCACTAGGCATAAATGGGTTAAATTAGACAAGATAATAACTTGACCTGTTTACCTGTAGATAGTGGTGGCATGCTCACTACCAAAGAAAGCAGAACACTCAATTCAATCATTCCCTGATACCCTGAAAACAAGTTTAATACACGCTGATACTAGTAGAGATAACAATATGTAATAATAGAGATGACAAAAATCATTAATTTTATAGCTTAAACTCGACACACGTCGTTAAGCATTAATAAAACAATTAAAGTTATTGTCAAACTCATGTTTAATCTTTATTTCACATGTATATTTTTTCAGTTACATGTTCTAAATTATAACAATTAATTAAAACTAAAAATAAAGATAGTTGTCGAATATGTTTAACATATCATATATTTTTTATAAACATACCTATTTTGCTTATCTTTGTCGTAATTTAAGATTCACAACACTTTCAGCACTGAGTAATCCGGAAGAAAAGCGAGACATTCATAAACAAATGTATGCACGCCTGTGATCTTTTCAAACAAGGAAGTAACGTTAATTACGGAAGTATAATTTCGTTAAAAAAACACAGTGTGGTTTTATTGGTAACGTATGCGAAATAATATAACATTCATTCAGTTCAACAATGTCGATAAAGATATGAATGGTTAACTCGTCAAATGTTCGCATATACACCCGAATTTGAATCTCTATACCTCTGCATAAGGTACTCGTTTAAACTACCTTAGTTTACATATACATTTCTAACGTTTGTTAATATTGAATCGGAATCCGATTAAACGGTAGGTGTTTGGATTGCCTCAAAATGAGCATTTAAAGTCCACGTCAAATGCGTTGCAAAAGTATTTAGTAATGCGTTAAGCGCTTTGTGATTTGTTCTAACAATAAACGTCCATGCATGGCAATGTCTCATGAAATGGCGTTAACAGTTGTAACGAATTTAGTCATTTAACAAGTGAAAGAGCATCTTAACAAAGACACAATATTGTTACATTAATTGGTATTATTATTTGATACTTATGTATATGTATTTTAATGCACACATTTCTAGATACAATCATTTTACTAGTACGAATATAGGTTCATAGTTTAAAGTGAAATAATGTTACTGTTATAGCAACACTTGTATTCCATACTTTTCTAGCAAACCATTCCATTCCTTATACGTTGATTTTAAAATACAACCCACTGGTTAGTTTTGGAACAAAGCACATTGAAATGTGTCTATACATTTGGTTGCATAAATTATATCAACTGGTGTTTGATAGCCTTGTCTTCTAGGGGTTACCGAGTGCATATCGTCTATTCTCCTGGCCTTGACTACTAGGGGTTACCGAGTGCATATCGATTATTCTCCTAGCCTTGATTACTAGGGGTTACCGAGAGCATATTGACTATTCTCATAGCCTTGATTACTAGGGTTACCGAGAGCATATTGACTATTCTCATAGCCTTGATTACTAGGGTTACTGAGTGCATATTGACTATTCTTCTAGCATTGATTACTAGGGGTTACCGAGTGCATATTGACTATTCTCCTAGCCTTGATTACTAGGGGTTACCGATTGCATATCGACTATTCTTCTAGCGTTGATTACTAGGGGTTACCGAGTTCATATTGACTATTCTCCTAGCGTTGATTACTAGGGGTACCGAGTGCATATTGACTATTCAAATAGCCTTGATTAATAGGGGTTACCGAGTGCATATTGCCTATTCTCCTAGCGTTGATTACTAGGGGTTACCGAGTGCATATCGACTATTCTCCTAGCATTGACCTCTATGGGTTACCGAGTGCATATTGACTATTCTTCTAGCCTTGATTACTATGGGTTACCGAGTGCATATTGACTATTCTCCTTGCCTTGATTACTAGGGGTTACCGAATGCATATTGACTATTCTCCTTGCCTTGATAACTAGGGGTTATCGAGTGCATATTGACTATTCTCCTAGCCTTGACTACTATGGGTTACCGAGTGCATATTGACTATTCTCCTTGTCTTGAATACTAAGGGTTACTGATTGCATATTGACTATTCTCCCAGCCGAGTGCATATCGACTATTCTCCTAGCCTTGAATACTAAGGGTTTCCGAGTTCATATTGACTATTCTCCTAGCCTTAATTACTAGGGATTACCGATTGCATAATGACTATCCCCCTAGCCTTGATTTCTTGGGGTTACCGCGTGCATATTAACTATTTTCCTCGCCTTGACTACTAGGAGTTACCGACTGCATACTGGCTATTCGCATAGCCTTGCCTACTAGGGGTTACCGAGTGCATATTTACTTTTCTTCTAGCCTTGACTAATAGGGGTTACAGAGTGAATATTGACTATTGTTATAGCCTTGATTACTAGGGGTTCACCACGTGCAGATCGACTATCCTCCTAACCTTGAATACATTAAAGTAGAGAGTGGGATCGAACCTGTTGCCACAGTGTTCTGGCACCAGTGTGCATTGCTAGACCAACGATGCGCCCATCATGGGGAAAGACATGTGTTTTTTGTTTCTAAACTCTGAATTGCCGCACGCTTTATTGTACATACACTGGATGTATTTAACTTTATTTCAAGGTCGACCTTCCGTTTCAAATGCGCCATGTATTACCGTAAAGATTAAACAAAACACACCGTATCGAAACAATTACGGAAACCATCAGGCTAGAATTCTGCAACGTACCAACAAGAACAAAGAATGGCTGTGCAGGTAGTTAAATTTTAAAACTTTAAACCAATACGTTCGCTTTGTTAAGTATCACTTATAAATGGTTCGTTACCCTGAGAATAAACACAATTTAAACCTTTTGAATTATATTGGTGGTAATCATGAATATAAATCGGGCATTGAAATGTTATTCGTATTGATGTGTAAGCACATGCTTCGTCTTTACGAGTTTAAATATAAAGAAGTAAAACTCCAGTTTCCCCGGCGGTACTGCATTGGGTCCGTCTAAAATGCGAATATGACTCCTATCCGCGGATCGACCGAAAAGTGCGAATATGGACAAATACAGGCAATATCGACACTTTTTCTGCAATTTTTAATAAAAAAAAAACACAATATGTGTTAAATATGTTAGTATTGTCTCAAAATATAACAATTTAATAGACATTATCATTTTTCCAACTCTAAATTCATATCCGCGAACATGACGAAGTGCCAGNAAATGATACATACGTACAGCTCAAAGCTGGATGATCAGTAGCTTGGATTTGGATTATTGCAACTTATATTCAATAAAATTGTATGCATAACATAAAATTTAACAATGCCCGTATAGCTTTCACACGTAAATTTAATGTCAGTAACATAAACGGATGGCTTTACAAACGTTTGAGACAGCCCCTTTTACTCATGTAAACATGACACGCTTGATCCGCTATTGCCCTAATTCTTCATTACCTTTATGGTGGTGCAAAATCTTAAAAACGAAACAAAACTGAAATAGTCTTTTGGGGGCAGAACGACTACTTTATAACCTTTAATTATATGCATAAACTTCTTACTTACCAACAGTGTGTTCAATTGTAGCCGCGTAAAATGTTCAACCTCGTTCTCGAAATAAGACGGAAGTAAACAAATTCGTATATACATGTCAGCAAAACACGCAGAAATTTTGTGCGAAAGGGTGCTCCGATTCCGACTTAACAAGTGCGTTTTGAAGAAAATGCCTTGAGTATGCATTTTGCAAAGTATAATTTAAAAATGTTAACTATTAATTGCGATACGCATTCTTGAACATCAAAGTGATCCGCTATGGGTAATGATCCGGTAATGGTAACTTGACTGTATATGAAGTGTTTTTGAGTCGCTATTTATATGTTAGTGAAATTACGAACAAAAGCCTAACTTGAGATAATGTGTACCCAGAAATTTACAATATAGTAAATGCAGAATCAAATTGAAAAGCACAAATTATATAACAATACTATCAAAACATAATGTTTTATGTACACTCAATCGCACTTCAAACTGCAGCAGTGTCATTTATCTTTATTAGTTGATAATTTTAAAACGGATTTCGTCAACATTTCGTTTTGATAAGAAGTTTAATTTAAATTGATTCACGATAGTTTTAATTATAATTTGACGATTTATACTATTCTAAAATACGAAGTCTCCAAATGACACAATCTAAATATATTAACTTTCAGTGAAATTCAATTATAGTAAATCACGACTGAAATTGCAAGAAATAAATATCCGTTTCTCGTTGATAAGATTTATGTATGTGAAATAATCCAATACAAATTAATTTCATTTAGAACCCATCATATCTGTGCAAGGCCGGTGTTTTTTCATTCCTGAGAACGGGTCTTTTCAGGTTCCCGTAGGCTACACACGGTTGTACTTAGTATCTTTACTATTTCAAAGAGTTCCAAAAATAGTTGCGCAAAATATTTACTAATAATTGGATCGGGTTATGATGGACAAAGCACATATTTGTTCTGTCTGATAAAATACGTGTGTAGTACATGTGTTACACATGAGGTACGAACTGGTGTTCAAAAACATGGTTGCTTTGACGATTGGTAAGTCTGCTATCATCTTACTGCATATCCACGCTTTTTCAGCAAGCCAGAACACATTTTTTTTATCAGATTGATATAAGAAAAGAAAAATATGCGAAAGAAAATCAATAATATCACATATATCCTTTTTCACACGCAGCAAATGCAATTAGATCAGCATGTGGTCTAGAAGTGTCACAGACTCATTGGTGACTCATTAATATTGGTCTTATTACTAGTTCCTTATCGATATCCATCTCATTTTTATCCGAAAATCCGAAAATTCATCAACTTATTTCGTAACCTGTTTTACAGTCAAAATACGTATGCGTGAAACTAATTAACTTATTTTGTTTTTGAATAACTTGCACTAGCGTACGCTTTGACTCTGGAGTGACACTCACAAATATCACACAAACAATATTAATGACATTTGGAAATTGAGATCACTCTTTAAACAAGATCATAACTTGCCTTTTACCTGTATAAAGTGGGGGCATACTCACTACCAAAGAAAGCAGAACACTCAATTCAATCATTCCATGAATCCCTGAAAACAAGTTTAATACACGATGCAGACTAATAGAGATAACAATGTATATAATAATAGAGCTGAACAAATATTTGTTTTTTATAAAAAAGTCTTAAACACGACACACATCGTTAAGCATTAATTAAACCATTTCAAGTTTTTGTCAAACCCATGTAAATCTTTATTTCACATGTATATTGTTTCAGTTACATGTTCTAAATTATAACAATTAATAAAAACTTAAAATGAAGATAGTTGTAGCATATGTTTAAAATATCTTATTCATTTTATAAACATACCTATTTTGCTTATCTTTGTCGTAATTTAAGATTCACAACACTTTTTGCACTAAGTAATCCAGAAGATAAACGAGACTGCGCATCTGCATTTATAAACAAATGGATGCACGCCAGTGATTTTTTAAACAAGGAAGTAACGTTAATTTCGGAAGTATAATTTCGTTAAAAAAAACACAGTGTCGTTTTATTGGTAACGTCTGCGAATGGTGTTAAGCGGATTCAACTAGTTTGCATATTAAAATAACACTCATTCAGTTCAACAATGTCGATAAAGATATGGGTCAAATGTTCTCATATACACCCGAATGTGAATCTCTATACCTTCGCATAAGGTACTCGTTTAAACTACCTTAGTTTAAAGCCACACAAATTGAAATGAAGTACATGTTAATCAATACATATAGATGCAATTTGAAAGTGTGCAAAAAATTAATTCAATCTATAGCCTAGTTAGCAAGCAATTTATTATTTTACAACCGGGAATTACCGCTTTTAAAACCGAAAGTAGGATTTCAATATTATACGTCCATTTCGACAAACGCGATTATTTTTAAGTTTTAAAGCGCAAAAAGACGGATTTCTACCTTGTAACCACCAGATATATTCTAAATGGCATAGATAAAATATGTTCCTTCTTTATACTTTAATTTACTATGCCAAATAAGGTGTGTGGCTATAAATATACATTTCTAACGTTTGTTAATATTGAATCGGAATCCGATTAAACGGTAGGTGTTTGGATCGCCTCAAAATGAGCATTTAAAGTCAAACGTCAAATGCGTTGCAAAAGTATTTAGTAATGCGTTAAGCGCTTTGCGATTTGTTCTAACAATATACGTCCAGGCATGGCACTGTTCGTGTTACCTCAAGAGCTTCAATCTCATGAAATGGCGTTAAAAGTTGCAACGAATTCAGTCATTTAACAAGTGAAAGAGCATCTAAACACAGACACACTATTGTCACATTAATTGGTATCATTATTTGATACTTATGTATATGTTTTTAAAGCACACATTTCGAGATGCATTCATTTTTACAAGTATGAATATAGGTTTATGGTTTAAAGTGAAATAGTGTAACGGTTATAGCCACACTTGTATTCCATACTTTTTTTAGCAAACCATTCAATTCCTGATACGTTGATTTTGAAATACAACCCACTGGCTAGTTTTGGAACAGAGCACATTGAAAAGTGTCTACACATTTGGTTGCATACATAATATCAAATGGTGTTTAAAAGTCTTGCCTACTAGGGGTTACCGAGTGCATATCGACTATTCTCCTAGCCTTGGCGACTAGGGGTTACCGAGTGCATATCGACTTTTCTCCTAGCCTTGACTACTAGGGGTTACCGAGTGCATATTCACTATTCTCATAGCCTTGACTACTAGGGGTTACCGAATGCATATTGACTATTCTCCTAGCCTTAACGACTAGGGGTTACCGAGTGCATATTGACTATTCTCCTAGCCTTGACTACTAGGGGTTACCGAGTGCATATTGGCTTTTGTCCTAGCGTTGACTGCTAGGGATTACCGAGTGCATATTGAATATTCTCCTAGCCTTGACTACAAGGGGTTACCGAGTGTATATTGACTATTCTCATAGCCTTGATTAATAGGGATTACCGAGTGCATATTGACTATTGTTCTATCCTCGACTACTAGGGGTTACCGAGTACATATCGACTATTATCCTAGCCATGACTACTAGGGGTTATCGAGTGCATATCGACTATTTTCCTAGCCTTGACTACTAGGGGTTATCGAGTGCAGAACGACTATTCTCCTAGCCTTGACTACTAGGAGTTACCGAGTGCATATCGACTATTCTCCTAGCCTTATCTACTAGGGGTTACCGAGTGCATATTGGCTATTGTCCTAGCCTCGACAACTAGGGGTTACCGAGTGCATATCGACTATTATCCTAGCCATGACTTCTAGGGGTTATCAAGTGCATATCTACTATTCTCCTAGCCTTGACTACTAGGGGTTATCGAGTGCAGAACGACTATTCTCCTAGCCTTGACTGCTAGGGGTTTCCGAGTTCATAACGCCTATTCTCCTAGCCTTGACTACTAGGGGTAACTGACCATATCGATTTTTCTCCAAGCCTTGACTACTAGGGGTTACTGACCATATCGATAATTCTCCAAGCCTTGACTACTAGGGGTTACCGAGTGCATGTCGACTATTCTCATAGTCTTGATTACTAGGGGTTACCGAGTGCATATCGACTATTCTCATAGCCTTGACTACTAGGGGTTACCGAGTGCATATCGACTATTCTCATAGCCTTGACTACTAGGGGTTACAGAGTGCATATCGACTATTCTCATAGCCTTGATAACTAGGGGTTACCGAGTGCATGTTGACTATTCTCATAGCCTTGATTACTAGGGGTTACAGAGTGCATATCGACTATTCTCATAGCCTTGACTACTAGGGGTTACCGAGTGCATATCGACTTTTCTCATAGCCTTGACTACCAGGGGATACCGAGTGCATATCGAAAATTCTCATAGCCCTGACTAATAGGGGTTACCGAGTGCATATTGACAATTCTCATAGCCTTGACTACTAGGGGTTACCGAGTGCATATCGACTATTCTCATAGCCTTGACTACTAGGGGTTACCGAGTGCATATCGACTATTCTCATAGCCTTGATTACTAGGGGTTACCGAGTGCATATCGACTATTATCCTATCTTGACTACTAGGTGTTACCGAGTGCATATTGACTATTCTCATAGCCTTGACTACTTGGGGTTACCGAGTGCATATCGAATAGTATCCTAGCTTGACTACTAGGGGTTACCGAGTGCATATTGACTATTCTCATATCCTTGACTTCTAGGGGTTACCGAGTGCATATCGACTATTATCCTAGCTTGACTACTAGGGGCTACCGAGTGCATATTGACTATTCTCATAGCCTTGACTACTAGGGGTTACCGAGTGCATATCGACTATTATCATAGCTTGACTACTAGGGGTTACCGGGTGCATATTGACTATTCCCATAGCCTTGACTACTAGGGGTTACCGAGTGCATATTGACTATTATCCTAGCTTGACTACTAGGGGTTACCGAGTGCATATCGACTATTATCCTAGCTTGACTACTAGGGGTTATCAAGTGCATATTGACTATTCTCATAGCCTTGACTACTAGGGGTTATCGAGTGCATATCGACTATTATCCTAGCTTGACTACTAGGGGTTACCGAGTGCATATCGACTATTCGCCTAGCCATGACTACAAGGAGTCACCGAGTTATTTACGACTAGCTTTGACTGGCTTTGAATGTCTTTCACGTCTACATAGTTTGGCTGCTCAGAAGGCTGTTTCGTTCCCATCCGCAAAAAGGTCGGCCTATCGGTATATTTAGAAAAAGGCTCTGTTGCATAAATAAATATGGTATCAGTTTATACAATTTCGGGGTTTTACCGGAAAATGTATAGGTATGTTAGTCATGGTCGAGCGTCTATGAAATTTTCCTCATTCAAAGACACCAGATTTATATAGAATATACAGATGGCTCACCAAGTGCAGATCGACTATTCTCCTAATCTTGACGACATTTAAGTAGAGCGTGGGATCGGACCTGTTGCCACTGTGTTCTTGCACCAGTGTGCATTACTAGACAAACGATGGTCCCATCAAGGGGAAAGACAAGTGTTTTTTTGTTCAAAACTCTGAATTGCCGGACGGTTTATTGAACATACACTGGATGTTTTTAGCTTTATTCAAGGTCGACCTTCCGTTTCAAATGCGCCATGTATTACATAAAAAGATTAAACAAAACACACCGTATCGAAAAAAACTACGGAAACCATCAGGCTAGAATTCTTCGACGTACCAACAAGAACAAAGAATGGCTGTGCAGGTAGTTAAATCGTTTTTAAAAACGATATTTTAAAACTTAAAACCAAAACGTTCGCTAATAAATGGTTTTATTACCCTGAGGATAAACACAGTTTAAACCTTTTGCATAAGATTGGTCGTAATCATGAATATAAATCGGACATTAAAATATGTTATTCGTATTGATTTGTAACCATAGTTTTCGTGTTTAAAGACTGCAATGCTCGAATAAGTAGACATCCATCTACCACGAGGCTTATTATTGCTTAAACAGTTCAAGCGCATCGAGATTCAGGAAGTTAAATGATGTATTGGGTTACTTTTGGGGAATAATGAGGGGGGAAAAGCATTCAGTAGCTTTATTTCCTGTTGGAATGAGTTACAAAATGGCAACGCAAATGATACGTGTTATGGAATGTTAAAGGTATGTTTTTATATATTTTCAAAATTATTTAGAATCAATTAATTTTGATTGCCAGTACAGACGATTGGTGTATAACGGATAGCTTAGGACTCCGAGTCTCATGTCAACGTATACATCATGCATTCAGTAATTCAACCCTTAAACCCCGAAAGACGAATGTCTTTCCTATTGAAACATCCAAGCGGGTTTTAATTTCCGCAAAATATATTTTGTTTACAGCGCAAATGTCACGGTACACTGTTTCAGCCATTACCGGATCGCTTAGGTCTTTATCGGGTTACATGTATAACGTGCTAGGGGTTTTCTCAAGACAGCTACACATAGGTCATAATGCAGTAAATCTTACCCAGTGATGGCATTTTGGTGTTGAAATATATTAGAAGTCATACTCATCCCGTAGATGTACGCTGAAATAACTTGAATGTAATGGGAAATTCAAGTAATAAATAAATTTGACAACAAACGCTTTTTGTGAGACCATAGGGTTTAATTGCAAAAAATGTTTGGCGAAACACATACTGTAAATCACAGAGAAACATTGACTAGGGTAACAGACAAACATAAAAGATAATAGATTAACATTATGACTGCAAAAAACAGCAATTATGCGATTCATTGAGTTTTAATTGACAAAAATGATTGGCAAATCAAAAACTGTAAATAATAGAGAATAATTGACTTGGATCACGGGTTAACTTTACAAACAATATATA